>WAAG01041979.1:7886-18251 GCA_013390105.1 Tichodroma muraria
GTTTTGTTTCAGTTTTTAGTTCCATAGCGAGTAAAAGATGCTCCAATCTCTAGAAGAATTGAAGAAAGACTATTCTAGAATTGAAAAACTGACTGAAAGTTTCTAAATGTAATTTCTGTATGTTGTTAATGAGAGTGAGAGAAATTTTGGTAATAGAGGAAGAATGTTTGAAAGGGTTCATTCTAATTCTAAGAGTTTGTTAGTTGTTTTTTTCTTCTCCTTCTTTCCTTTTTGTATTAGTTAATAAAAGTCTGTTCTTTTCAAGTTTAAACCTGCTTTGCTCTTGATTACAAAATTCCTTTTCTTTTGGCAACCCAAATTGATAGTTTTTTTTCTGTCTGGTTCACAATGAAACCACGACAGAGAGCTATGGATTTGAACAGATCCAAATCCTGTATCTCTGGTAAGGTAACAGAATCAGAGCTGTAAGGAAATGATTGTCATACAGCTGTATTCAAGTACCAGGACTATAAAACTAGCTTACTCATGGTTTTTGTACGACTGTATTAACTACATGCGGTTCAGAAGATGAGCTACCAGTGCACGTTAAAATAATTACAGTCTTCTTTAAAGTTTTTCTCTCAGATAAAGGAAAGGTATTTCCAGTAGAAAATGTGAGTTTGGGCATCCCTGTAGTCCCAAGTACATATTTTGAAGTCTACTTGCAGAAATAATTTAAATACTAAACTTAAATGCCATTCCAAGACATTCCCCAGCTTATAAAAAGTACTACTATTAGAGATTACCAACACCAGAGGAAACCGTAGTATAAGTCTACCTTGAAGTTTTAATGTTGAACCACAAAATGCACATTTAAGAATAAAACCCAGTTTTTTAAAGTAGTTCCTTCAGCTTTTGAAAAAATCATAGTGCATATGATCCATAGTTACCACGCAATCTCTGTACTAGTTCCAGTGTGGAAAAGGTATTTACACAGCTCTCTTAGGTAATGTTTCGGGTTAATCCAATGGCATTTCTGAACAGCTTCCTAATTAAGGTGCTAGTACCACTGGGAGTATCCCGAGTTTTGAAAATTTAGAAAAACATGCAATTCTCAAATTAACTTGCTGGTTAAAAAAATGGAGAAACCAGCATATAAGAAGTCATCTTTAATGCCTAAGCCAAAAAATAACTTCTATGGCAGGCACTGCCTGTCCATCATACAGAAGTATGATGCAGTGATTATTTTAAAAATCAGTAATCATTTTTATAATTAAGCAAGTTTTAACATAATTATGACGACCTATCTCTCTCAGGTGTTACCCAGTATCTCCTTTTGCCAGACTACCCAAGAAGCCATCTTTATTTGCATGTTACAGTGTGAAACTAAGGCACTTCCAGGATCAATATTTACCAAGTCTTAATAAATTAAGAACAAAAAGCTTACCTCCAACATCTATGAAGTGCTTTGCAGCTAAACCAGAACGTGGTGCTAGAAAAGAATTTTTTTAAGTATTACAATTTATTTCTTTAAAAAGGCAGTATTTATAGGTTATACAGTGTCTTTGCACAAAGTCTTGGCTATGACAATTGTTTCTAGTCTTTTTAAAAGAAACATACTGCAGGAATTACTGTAAGAGTTTACATATATATTAAACAGAATAACAGCTGCAATGGGCTACAAAAAAATTGCAGTCTTTAAGTGATGGAAACATATCTTTATTTGACCTGCAATTGCAGAGTAGGTTTCTCCAAGGAAGGTAACTGGAGCAGACTAAGATTGTCTAATCTTGGTTTATTTTTGGTGACTACCACTGGTTCAGCATCATCTCAGAAGTATATTAGGTCAATCCATTTAAGTTACGAAGGAAAACAATATTTGGCAAGCAATTTCCTTACAGATAAATTATGTACGGAGACTTGGGTTTTTACTTACCTTAGCCTACTGTGATGAGGAGCTAAAAATGATATGATCTTCAAAATTTTCTTTGGGATACGAGAAATGCACGTGTTCTTTTACATAAAAGGACATAGCAAATTCTGATCATGTTCTTCCCCTGGAGTGGCTACTGGTTTTTTACTTAAGAATTTATACATAATTCAGATAAAGAATGCACAAAACAAACAATATCTTGTACAGGTCCTCTCAACTATCCTGTCACAATATGTAATCAAATTCTTCTACACTGGTACTCTGGGGTTAATTTTTAAACATTCAGAGATGCATTTTCTGTATGTCCATTACCTATTAGTCTTTGTGATTTGAATTCTGAAACTGCAGAGAAATAAACTACTGTGGAGCCTATAAAGTTGTATGTAGAGTACAGGCATTTTTGCTGATTATCCTTTTGTCACTTGACGTACACCAAACCTCAAATGTATCTGACAACAGGTAACAGGAAAATCTCTACTACAAGATTTAGTAAATCACACAGCCACGTGGCATCCCTTTTTTGTGCAGACTAATTCTGAAAGCTTTAGGCAGAATCTAAATGTGAAGATGGTGTCAAACCTGTTCTAGAATGACTCTGCAGCCTTTTACAGACAGCTGTATACTCACCCACTCGGCCATAGCATCCAGAAGGAAGTGCTATTTGAATGTCTGTTTTTACCACAGCCTTTTCCATGGGTGGTATCACACAGTCATAGGCACTACATTAAAGAAAGAAACACTAGTTTATATAGAATATTTTAAAAAGTTTCTTTACTGGAACTTAAGGTACAAAATTACCCAGAATTAATCTGCCTGGGAATTTATACCATGAAATTTAAACAACAAATATTTACAGATTTGCAGAATTTAATACAGAACGTAAAACACAAGATGTTGCCATTCTGATGGTGCTAGTTCAAGATTCCAGAAGTGTCATTTGAACAGCATACTGCTGCAATTGCCAGTTTGAAATGTTTTTTTAATTGGTGAGATAGACAAAAAATACAGGTTTAACTTTAAAGTAACCATTAGGTGAACGTGGTTATTCATTTTTTTGTGCAAACGCAGAAATTTTATGGATAATACAGTCTGATTAAGCTTTCTACAGCAGATGAACTAGTTGTAATCAAAATTAATAATCTACTAAGTTAACTTTTAGGCAACAATTTCTTTTTTTCAACGATTTTTTCTGAGCAGTCTGTCAGTTCAAGATTCACATGATTCTCCTGGGAACTCTGAACTATTTTAAGAACTTGCTGAAGCTACCCGCTGGAGGCCTGATGAAAAGCAGTGGTGACAATACTTGTCCTATCTTGACCTTGATGAAGAACTGTTTTTTATATACTGGGAAGCACTGAAAGGTTTTCTATGAAACAGACTTTTTCCAGGTCTACACTGCAACACTGGAACAAGCAAAAAAAACAAACCTGGTGAGATGAAAGGGATAAAAAGAAAAAAGGATAAAGTGTGATGCAGTAAGTCTTCAGGAAAGAAGTTAGAGAGGTGAAGGAAGAAAAAGGTTGGTTATTCTAAGTAATACTAAAAGAGCTAAGTTAGAAGTGGTGGCAGCAAAGTTCACTGGTTCAAAACTAGTGACTTAATCACAGAAGCACTATGGAAACAACCACAAGTCTAGCTACAGGTATTCCTGAACATAATAAAAGCCATTGAATAAGGGCCATTATTAATTCAAACAAACCAAAACCTAAGTCTTTAAATCAACCCACGTGGTTTCCAGCCATGAGCACTATCAAACTGCCCTTAGGCAGGCAGCAACCCTGGAGCCAAGAGGAAAGCAGAAAAGCACAAGTGCTGGCAACGAGGGCCCACGTGTACTACCATTATTTCCTTTTAACAGGAACGCAACTTGGCCAGTGTGAGCACCAACAGCAATTCTGGATGCTCTGTCAAGTCGTTTTAGCCAACGTGTGCCTGATGAAATCAATGCTGTAACATGGCTGGACCACAGATACCCGAAAATGGTGAGGGTTGAAGCAGCAAGGGAGCTACGACTAGGTCAGCTCTGGCCTCCTCTCCTGCATGGCCAGCGAGACTGTCCGGGAACTCAGCTGGGCAAGAGGCCACAAGAGCCCTCTCAGCCGCCGGAGCTCCGTGCCCAGAGCTCGCCGAGCGGGGCCGCATCGAGCGCGGGCTCCCGCCCCGGGTGCCGCACCCTCCCTCTCCCTCACCTGTACAGATCGTAGCCGGCAGCCCGCGCGGAGCCCCTGGAAGGGGCGAAGGCGTTCTCGGACAGCTTGGTGAAGCGGAGCCTCGCGGAGGCCTCTCCGGGCCCCGAGCCCTTCTGCCTCTTGCTGGGGGACGGCTGCGGCACGGCCTCGGAGGCGGGCATGGCTGAGGGACCGGGAGAGACGCTGTGAGGGACAGCCACCCGCCCGCCGAAAACCCCGCCAAAATCCGGCGCGGCTCACGGGGGCGGGAGCAGGGGGGGAAACCGGCCCGTCCGCGGCCTCTCTGCGCGCGGCGCAGCCCCATTCCCCCCTCGGTGAGAATGGCCTCGCCCAGCGCCTCCCGGGCGCCCCGCGCCCCCACCGAGGGTCCCGCCCCGTGGGTCTGGCGGGATTCGCCCATCGCCCCAAACCGCAGCCGCTGCCTCGCAGCCGGGCGGCCCCCGAGGGGCGCAGAGCGGGCCCGGCCGGGGAGCGCGTATCCCTCCCAAAGCCCCCGAGGGCTGCGGGTTGGACAGTGTATGCTTCCCCGCAACTCCTCTACCTCTCCTTACAGTGCCCGCAGGGGCGCCGAAGCCACCGGAGGCACCGGGCCAACATAGTGCCGCCGCTGCCGCCGTGGGGGAAGCGCGCCATGGACCGCTCGTCCGGCGCTCCCCGCCGCGGTCCGCACGGCTCATGGGGCGCGGGCGGAGGCGGCCGAGGCCCGTTCTCCCCCTGCCCGGGCTCTACCTGCTGGCGCGGCCCCTCGGGCAGCAGCCCAGCCTGCGGCGCTCCTCGGGGCGCGGCGGCGACGCTGCCGCGGGNCGATTGCGGCTGCACGGGCGGGCGGGGCTGGCGCGGGACGTCACGGCGCCCTCAGAGGAGCCGCGGGGCCGTGCTGGCTCCCGGATCGCGCAGCCGGGGTGGCTGACACAGCGGGCTGCCCCGCGGCCTGCAAACAGCCCCTGTCCTCCTACAGTCACGGGCTGGGAGGGACCTCTGGAGAGCATCCAGTCTAATCCTGCTGTTAAAGCACATCTTAAAACGCGTTGCACGGAGTAGAGGCAGAAAGAGACTCCTTCAGAAATGGTCAGACTATGACAGAAGTGTTTGCCTTATGAAAGGAGAACAGTTCTTGACCATGTGGTGGATGGGAAAACCTGTCAGTGCTTGGCCTGCCCTGTTCTTCTGTCTTGGAGCAGAAGACTTATTATTTCATTGTCTTTAATACTCTGATCTCTTGCCATTCTATTTATGAGGTAATTTCCCCCCTATTTTTCTTAGATCTGTGTCTTCTATCTACATATCTATTTATATATAGGATATATAGATATATTCTACAGGACATATCTATATCCCTAGGAATAGGGAATTTCCTGAATTCCCACGTGGATCTCTGCTGTTGGCTGAAAAGACTATCCATTGGATTCAGTTTCAAAACTGTCCCTGGTGAAGCTAATGGAGGTATTTGACTCTACAAAATCACTACAGACTTTTGGATTCTTTTTGCTGGTCTAGACTTTGTCAAACAGCCTTTGTCAAACAGCTAGTCTTTGTGATTTTTGTTTTAAGCTCTTAGACGTATGTGGTTGTCTCCTTGCCATGTTACATTTTCTAAATGCAGCCAGATGGCAGTGAAACCTTTACTACACATTGCAGATCAGTTGTGAAAGGTATTTTTAAGAATGTCCCAATTTGGGCTTTCTTTTATTCCTGTTGAGTATTTTCAGTCTAAATACTATGCACTGTTTGAAAGAGAATATGTATGTAGCACAGACCCATGTGAAAAAACTACTTAAAATATTTTATGGCTTCTGATGTAAGCTATACAAAAATTGAAGTTTGTAGGCACTGAAGTTGCATCAAACTAATACCTAATTGTAAATGTTTATACAAGCAGGACTTTATATGGAGTTTATGACTGCATCCTGCATTACAGTGTAGAAAAGGACCATATTTATAAATAGCCAGGCTTGGTGAGGCAGGCTGGGTTCTAAATTGTGCTTGAGTTAGGCTGGAAGCCCATGAATAATAGAGAGGAAGACCCATCCAAAAAGATTATTAAGGACAAAGAACTCATCTGTGTGACACTTGTTTTTTTCCCAGATCTTTACGAGGGGAGCCCCCCCCCCCCCCCCCCCAACCTTATGCTGGAAGTCTAAAACCAAGTTTACCTAAGTTTACCTTAGTTCTGGGGAAGTTCTGGGGATGTGTTGCTCACTCTGTTGATAGTCAGTAATGCTTCCTGCATTCCTGATCGCTGATTAGTGCTGTTCTCCATCGGGCATTTCCTCCTGACCTTGAAAAACAATACTGAGATGAACTAAAATCACCTGCCTTTTTGCCTGGACTGAGAGCAGGAGTGGAGGCTGCTTTGTTGTACACAGAAAGAAACAGAGCCTCTTTCACGGGTAATAGCCACAAAATTCTCCCCACTGAAGTTTTGATGTTAAAATGAGGATTTTTATTAGAAGAAAATCATGGCTTTAAAAGAGCAACTTTCCCCCATTCTTACTTAGCACAGCTGTCTCAATGACTAAATTTGTAATTTAAAAAGGCTCTTGTGATGTTGTCTGTTTATAACGAAACTCTATTTTTGATTGCATGTTTGCATACGGCATGGGGCTCGTGGAATTTTGCCATTGCTTTTTACTCTGTTCCAGCCTCTTAGTGTGTTTGATTTTGTTTGAAACTTCATTTCCTCTGATGAAATTCCAGCAATGGCATAAATGTGGGTTATTGCACTTGTTTGTGGAGAATGCGAGCTGCAACTCGCTGTGTTTGTTTGTTTGCATTTTCCCTTGCAGAGCCGAGGCCAGTGTGAGGTGTTCTCTCAGCGATGCTGGCCACGCGGTCTCGATGGCCTACACAGCTGCCGAGGGGCTGTGCCCTAGGTACCAGCATGAGCAGATGTTTAAACAGTGGCCTGACCTCAGCTGAAGCACAGCACTTGCAAAACCGTGACTTTCCTCTCTGTGACTTGAGGGGTGATTTAGTAAAGAGCTGCAGCACTGAAGGTTTTTGCTCTGCTGCCAAGAGTTGGAGAGGTAACAAGGGAGAGAGAGCAGCAGTGATGCACACTCACTTCATTGAAGTCCAATGACAGCCAAACCACCAGAGGAAGAAGTTTGAGGGAGGCCCCTGAAACTCAAGCTGAAAATAGTTAGGGTTACTCACATTCTGTTCCCCCACCTTTGCTGATAGGGCAGGGACCTCTGTCTGAGGGGTCCTGAGCTAAGGGAAGTTAAATGAGTCAGTAGGAGCTAAGACTACCTGTAGCTGTTTGCCCCATGTGTACAACTGCAGTGCTGATTCTGTTACCTGTTGACATCTCTTGCTTGTAAACTACTGATCAGTTGCTGAAACTGCTTTTGCTGAAAAGATCTTGAAATCTCACATGGAATTAGAGAAAAAGAGAGAAAAAATCGGAAATGTCTAGGTTTTCTGAGGATTAGTATTTCTTAGTCAGGAAAGCTTTTGGAAGGACTTTTCAAAGATGTAATGAAAATTGCAGAGGTTTAAGACTGATGAAGTTTCCTATGCTCATGGCTGGAACTTTGTACTTTGTGATAGTGAAGATTGAGTGGAAACTCCTTTGAGTATGAAGTAGGATAACAATGTGCTTTTTGCAGCGTAGTTGCAGATGTTTATCCTCACAACGCACTGCCTTTTTGGTTAGGTAGCTTTTCTACTTGCACTTTTGGGTAGCCAATTTAAAAATAAAATAATGAAACAATCCCCTCAAAAAGAATCTTTGGGGACTGAAAAAATCTAGTGAAAGACACATTGAAACAATGCTATTCTGGATAGCATAATCTGGACTGTGCTTTAGGGGTATGTGATCAAGATGGGCAACTTGCCAGTGGTTGTAAAAAGATTTAAGGAAAGTGTAATCTCTGAACTATGATGAAATGTCTTCTGTGATACCTGTTGGAGCTCCACAAACATTAGGAGGGAAAGGTAAGATTCACTGATGAGAGGAATGGTAGTGGATCTTAGGCACAAGCTTAGCTGTGCAGGATGTCTAGGCTTTTGAACAAAATTCAAAGTATTCTTTGTCCTTGTTTCATAGCAATGGTATTTTCACACTTAAATGTCCCTGGTCACTTCACCTATGCTTGCTTTTGTTGTGGCTGACCAAATCTAAATTACATAAATTTGTGGAATTGGTAGTGTGATATAAACTAAAAATGTGCTAGACAGCATTAGAGCTGTATTTTTTCCTAGAGATGTCAAATATGTAATTAGAGTTTAGTTACTAACTTGATGATTAAGATTCAGTAGTTGTTTTATGCATAATTTAGATAAAGAAGCATCCCTTACAGAGTTGGAAATGAGGTAGGTGGACTTACAAAATTTTGCAATGTAAGTTGCAATTTAAGATAGTCCATAATTAGTATACTCTCCAAACTGGTCCACACACATTCAGAAATCATGGTGAGTAACAGGAAGTAGAAGCTGCTAGGAAAATGCTTTGTTTAAATTACTTTTGAATTTGTGGAAATAACACTTTCAAGTAGTTCAGATGCTGTTGTATCCTGAGTTTATCCCATTACACTGTTGTATGGGTACATCTAATTAATCACTGTAGTGCAAGCAAGAAATTTTATAGAAATGTGTATGCTAGTACTTAGTTTTTAATGACTATTTATTTAGAAAGGTATCTCTTGGGATTTATTTTTGCCGTGCCCACAGCAGTGTGTTTGTGAGAGAGAAGTGTGGATAGGATTGAAAGTACCATTGCTGGTTCATTTTGTGCTCATTCTCTTTTTGGATCTACTTAGGTCCCCCAGAACAGTTTGGGTCAATGTTCCCTACAGATTGAGAATTACAGTACTTGGGAATATTTACAAAACAATCCCCAGTCATGCACATAATTAAAGGCTTAACAGAGGTATATAATTCCTCCAGGTCCTTGTGTAGCTTGTGATAAGAAACACACAAAGCCTCAGTGGAGCCTCCCTAAAAGCTTGGCTTTGGCTGGGTGCCATTCAGATTATATCTGTGTGGTGTGTGAGGTGAGGTGGAGAGCATGGTGACCATTACAATTCTGCAGGGAGCTGCAAGGACCCGGCAGCATGTGACAAGCCCCAGTATCACTGCTGACATCACTGTGAAGGAGGAGAATAATCTTGTTTTGCAAGTGCAGAATGTGAGCTTTGGTTTGCTCAGAGTTGTGCAGGAAGTCTGGTATATGGAGGAAACTTCTGTGTAATGCAGTTAGATTGTAAAATGGTCCTTCAACCTGATTGTAAATGTGTAAGAAGCAGAGGAAGAACAGTATGAGAAAATATCAATATTTAATATCCTGCCTTTAATAGATGGAGAAAATAAAGCATGGATTACTGGGCTACATTACCATGTTCTGCTGAATTGCTGCTGTTGAACTCAGAAAAAATACGAATATTAAATATTTGTCATTTTTAGAGATGGAGTGCTAAATCCAATACAAGCTAAATTATAATAATTCAAGCAAGATGGTAGCTGAGGCCTGCTTTAAAATATACATTTAGTGATATTCGGGGTTCCCTGGCTTTCACGAAGCTTAGATGTTGGTTGATCTCTGCAAAGGACTTGCAGGACTGCAGAAAATAAATTAGCCATGTTCCTTGATGGTTTTTAATTTAAATAATGCTTACACATAGGATATAGCTTTACCCATTAAAAAGAGAAGCTGCTTTTCTTGACAGCTGAAATTATAAAGTACCGTAACATTGCAGAGTAGAAAATAGAAAAATTACACAGCTTAATGAATTGCCTTTATTTTAAGTTGGTGTATAATTAATATTATTTGGAAAGTCAAAAAAGAGAAATCTTTTATATAAATCAAAAATATGGCATTCAACTCAGCTAATGAGCTTTTGTTTCTTTCTAATCACATAAATCACTGTACATATTATCCCAATGTATAATGTCAGATTGCATTAACTCTAGCATTCATAGCAAAAAATGTCAGATTATTTAGCATTTTATTAACTTTTTTTGTGAAATTTAATTATTTCAATCACACATTTCATTGCATGTCAGAGCTTGAAAATGCATTATCAAGTCTTGTAATAGAGTCCATATTTTTCTATATCTAATTATTTTTGTTTGCCACTAAATTAAAAGTGTTTAAATTAATTTAGATTAGCAGAATATTTTAGGTAAAAGCATCTGCTGTAGGCATAGGTTTAATTTGGCAATATTACAATCAAAAAGCATTGCATGTATTCTACTTGCATTCTATCAGTTCATGACTTACACCTGATAGATGCCATACAGGTTTTTGTTTCACAAGTTGGTGCATTTCATTTTAATCCTACTGTGTGCTCATTAGCAGCT
>WAAG01041987.1:729-14029 GCA_013390105.1 Tichodroma muraria
ACACTGGATATAGCACACGTAGGCAGTGTTCTAAAATAAATGTAATATTTTATTGTCACAGAAACGGATGTTGTTTAAAATAAAGAAAAAAACACCAGGGGAAAACAAAATTAAATGTTCCATAAACTGTTAACACAAAAAAGGGCACTATCACACCTCCTAACAAATACATGCAATACTTGAGACAAACGCAGCAAGTAATTGTTGCAAACTACAAAAAGATATGCTTGAAAATGACTAAATCATTCTTGCAATAAAGTTTAGTATTTTCACAGTTCCTGATCTGCCTCTCGGCCACAAAGGCACTGCCCTTACGCTGAAGAAGGCAATTCTATTTTACGATTCAAGGCATCAGACTACGCGATGTACGTATTTTGCTCTTCCTCTTGACAGCGGAGAATTACAGGAACACTTGGGCATATTAGGTATTCTACTAATAAAAACTACAGAATACAGTATTTTAAACACTATTAATACATACACCATTCTGTTTTCTTCATGGACCTGTGACAGAAATACTTCTTTCTGTAAGAAATCCTAAAGCAGGGAGAAAGGTAAAATCAATACATCTACTGAGTATGAGACATGCACTTCTCTTCAAAAAGCACAGTGGCTAGTGATTCCTTATAGGTAATGGAACAGCAAAACCGCCACAGCAATTACATTTTAAGTGCCACTTCCATACACTTTTTTTCTTTTTCCTGGCTCTGTATTCTGTCTGCATTGCACCCTTTAGGGTACGGACACGCCTGAAAACTCCCATCTGACTTAACAGAGCTCAATAGTTAGAAACAATGCCATTTAATATTAACTTATCCTACTTCCCAGTCCCCAGAATTAGGCCAAAAATCAGAGGAAATCATGCAGTGCACTCTGGATATTCCATGACTACCACCGCTGGCAGGGAGTAAGCCACATATTTCATAGGTAACTAGGAACACACACAGTTGTTTTGTAGCGACACTACACCACGGGCTCTTGCTGAACCGCTGCTTTTCCTCCCTGTAGCTCGTTCCAAATCTTTCCCAGTTTCAGCTCAGGAGGTCTGTCCTGGGATTTACAAAGGGCACTTGCTGGGAACTTATCTTTTAAACACACAGGAATTCAGGGGAAAAAAAGTTCATCGGATATTTAAAATATGAACATGTATTCTCTACTTACTGTTTCTGCTGGTAATCAAAGACGTTAAATCCAGTTTACTGAATTGGTCACATGCATATGACAAAGATTAAATTTTCAAGTACAGAGACTTTTTCCACTTTGCCTTAGGAAAAAATTCTCCTGCTTTTCACAACCTGTGGATTCTTACAAAAACGTTTCTTCAGCTTGCAACCAAAGGCCATACAGGAATTGCTAAGCCAACAGTCTCTGAGCAGCCTCATTCTGAGAGAAGCTTTAAAGGCATTTAAAAAGCTTTTATTTAAAAACAAGCAGCGCTGCCCCACCTACTGAACTAGAGCTTCTCTACTTCCCCCATAAATGCTTTACTGAAGGCTCCAAAAATCTGCCATTGTGTTTTATTTCCCCCCTCCTTCCTCTTAATGTATATACTTTGAGTTATGATACATTTAAACAAGTGGTGGGAAAGACTGCACTCTGCCCAACACATGTGATTTGTAAACTTAAAGTTCAGTTTATTCATCTGTTTCAACATAGCAAGGAAAATCTTACTTTTCCAACTAAGAGCCCCAGTTTCTCCCTCCATAATCTCATAAGCCATTCCTGAACTAAAATGCTTAACACAGAAGCCCAACATACTAAAGAATGAACCAGCCTAGGAAATTCGTAGTGGTATAACCAGCTCTCTGAAAATGTGTGGCTCTAGGAAGTCTCCTTTATGTTTTCCAGCACGTTTTCCAGCAGTTTGCAATTTGAAATCAAAATATCTGACTGTAAGAAGAAACTCAGAATACACACCGTGAAAGGGAAAAATTCCTGGATTAAAAACTGAAACAGAACAACATAACTCTCAAAACAGAGTCTCTTGCAAAGTTTCCTGAATATACTAAGGTGGGCTTTGAGTGACTGTTTTGAAGGTAGCAACTGACCGTAGTTAGAAAAAAAGCAGTTCTCATCTTTTTAACAATTTTGCAAAGCGTTGGGTCAAACAGATGTTCACAGACAACTGTGTTGTTACTCAGCCCCCTGCCCGAGGTCCTGCATGCCTGTCCACCGTAGCTAAGGACTGGGAATTCTTTCCACAGACAAGAACCCTCACCTGGAGTAGCAGGCAAGTATTTGGGACACAAGCCCTTTCAAGCATAGTAACACTGGCAGATGCAAGTTTGAAGGAAACAGTTAATATGCTTGCAAATTCCTCTGGTATCCCCTTATTAAGGAGAGTTAATTAGGACAAGGTATTTTTAAATGGTAACAATGCTCTTGGACAGTTTATTGGGCTGGATATAAGACACAGCAGTAGCACTACCACAACTGCAAAGCCCAGTGGACTGAAAACCCAAGTTTTAAAATACTGACAGGAGTCAACAGACAAACTTGCATAGTTCTGAAGCTCTAAAATGTCAATTGTGAAAACATGAGACCACAAGCCTTTGCCATTTACAAAGCAGCCATTTAAGATGTAGTTGACCATAAACCTGCAAGAAGGTTCTCTTAACCAAGGTTCTCTGGAATTTTGCTGTTTACATGTTTATTTCAGATGGTTACGTATTAGTGGTGGCTGTTGGGTTTTTCATTTGTTGCTTTGGATTTTTACACACAAACACACACACCTACACACACCCTCCCCCCATTTAAAGTTACCTTACATACACACCCACAAGCAACTCAAATACTGTTTCTGAGATGCAAGGATTTAAAAAAAAACCAGAAAACTAAACAAAAAGCCATATTCTTCTAAATGCTCATAAGAAACCTTGGTTCTTAGAAAACGTAATTGTTCTTGGTCTCTAAAGACTGGTCTTAGTTTCATCCCAAAGTCAAGTGCCTGCTGTAACAGAAATACTTGAAAGAACAACTGCTGAAATCTTACTTTTTGTTTCTCTTTTCACAGCTACCATTTTCTTCATGACCTTCCTAACATGCTGGAGTTCATGCTTCAGCAAATGTCAAATTCTCTAGTATTTCTTACTCCACGCTCAATTAGCAATAAGGAAGATACAGATGTAAAGGTGAGGCAGAATTAAAGACGTGCACTGTTTCCACTTCACTGTATTCTGAAAGAAATCTAAACTTATACATTGCTTTCAAGACCCAGTTCACTGCTACTTTTTTGTTTAATAGGAATTTAATTTTTTGACATTACCCTTGACCATTCCTTTCCAGCTCAAGCCTGATATCTATCTGCAATTATGATGGTTTTCTATTCCATAAATATACAATATACAATTTGTTGTTTCCTGAAATCAAAAGAGAAGATCTAAGCTCCTTACTCCATTCTTTTATTTTCATCAACATACTTGCAGGTATTTCTTTGCAATCCTGTTAGCTGGAATACCATTTTTACACCTTCCTCCATCACGTTATTTTAACTCCCTCTGAAAGCACCTATTTTCACCATGGTCTATACCCAGCAGATTCTCTTTGTATTATCCCAATTTTCTTCTCCCAATATTTAGCATGCATATGCAAAAATCTATAAATACATACTCAAAGCTGTCAGTGCCAGCTACAATCAAAGTTAGTTTTCTGGACCTCCTTTTTAATTTCTTAAATCTTAACCAATTTTTTTTCATTCTGAATGAAACTTCTATGCCAAATTTTAGAGAAAGTGTTTTATTTTCTTTTCAATTAAGGTGTCAGCTGAGACCAGTTCAGTTTCCTGCTGGCTTACCAGCACAATAAAATTCCTAAAGTCATCCATTAAGAACCTGCATCACTTGTGAAGTTTGGAAATTTGTCAGGAGAAGGAGGGTTCTGGAATGCAAAGCAAAGAAAGCAGAAATAGGGAACACACCTTTTGTTATCCTCAAGAAAATCTAGACCTGCTTCTGGGCAATTAAAGAAGCTCAAAAAAGCCTGCTGCTCACAGATGGCAAATAGAGGCTTACAACATAGTTTCACCATGAGTTCAAGCAACAGGCTCAAGGCGACCCCTGCCTCTGTGCTGTCTCTCTCTGTCTGACACTGCCACCAGTTCCAGCAAAGGTGTACAGCAGCAGGAACAACCGACCCACCCCAAAAAGCCAACCCAGATGACGCCGGCATAACTCGCTATAGGTGCAACTACTTCTTGCATGGTGGGGCCAGCAAACAGACAAGTGAGAAGGGAGAGCACATGGAGAACAAGCATCTGAGGTGGGCAGGAGGTAGGACCACTACACCTCCTCCTTTTCCAGCAGAAATGGCTTAAACCAATCTCAGAACCAACTGGGAAATGACATTAACGGTGTTTCTCTCTAGAGACCTTTCCCACCAGTGAGTATTCCCCCGGGCTTCAGGGGCTTTCTCACAACAGTGTGAAACTCTGACACATGATGATGATGCATGCTCACTGATGGGAGAGATTCCTTTCTCCAGAGCCCTGTGCCAGGTCCAGGCAGGGCACACCAGCACACGCTGCCCAGCTCACACAACAGAAACCTGCGCTGCAGCTTGAGGTCCCAACACGTCAATGACTCACAGGAGAAGTCTGTGGTTCGATATGGTGAAATTTCTTGGGGTTTTAGTTTGGTATTTTAGAAGTCAGGAAGTAAGCTTTAAGAATACCTTTTAAATGTTAAGATTGTGAGGTGAAGCAGCAAGAAGTCAGAGGATGCCAAAAGCAAGGGTGTTTATACAAACGAAGCCAGTGCACAAACTGAGCTGTGCTCACTGCTTGGCTCTGTTTACTACCAGTTTCTTCATCATCTTTTCCGTTATTTAGCCACCAAGTGTCTGCTTCACAACACTAACAACTTCATTTTCTGAGTCATTAAAAGCTGACGTGGTACTGGTATCTTCAGTTTACAGCAGAAAACAGAGGCATAGAGAGATTAAGAGACAGAGAGAGAATAAAAGATGTGCCAAAAGTTTTGGCTAATTTTGGATCTTCAGTTTACATCACCTAGACCTTGATTTTTTTTTTTTTTTAATGTACCTTGCACTTCTGCAGTATTTTACACAAAACTGTCACCATACAACTGTGGTTACATAAACTCAGAACTTGTGCCTGGGTATCCCAAGTCAGGCAAAGTGCAGCACTCACCATTACTGGGCTGCAAAGGTTTGGTGTAACAGAATCTCTCAGTCTCAACACAAGAAACTCAGTGGTAGAGGCAGAAATTCAACATAGCTCTCTCAAGGCAGCAGTGACCAGTGTTATCCACCCCATGGTTCCTTCCCCTCTTGCAATCCACTCTCAACAGGCTTCTGTCCATCAACTGTGGCTACTGACATAAGACTCCAACCATCCTGTTCAAGTGAATAGATCTACACCCTGCTGAAAACACGATCCTATTTAGGAACACGGCACAATGAGACAGGAGCAACAGAGGTGATTGGAAAAGGTGGCAATTTGCAGCTTTAAACATAGCTTTTCTTACACCATGAAGTATGTAGGACAGTTTTTTGCATTTAGACATCATTCACATTACAATAAAATTTAAGGTCTGCAGGCACATTGATATCTAATTTGCAAGATGCTGGACCATACACACCATAAGACACAGCCTAAAGATCTTACACCTTTAACCAGTAAAACAAAAAAAGCAAAAAAAGGAAACAACATCCTTCCACATCCCAAATGAGAAACTCTAGACACACAGGAAGAGAGTACTTCTGTGGTCAACAAGGGATCTGTCTATTCACTGCATTACAGGTGGATCTGCTGGTACTCCAGCTGGTGACAGACCAACAGAGCCAGGCATTCTCTCTACCTTCATGAGAGACATCTGGAGCTCAGATTTGGTTTGTAGAAGAAATAATACAAAACTATGACACACAGAAACAAAAACTGCTGCCAAATCACGGGATATTTCTGTAGCAAGTCACCAAGTCAAAACTCTGACTTCTTGTTCCACCTGTGTTTCACTCTTGCTCCGGAAATTTAGGCAAGACACATAGGCAACACCTTTACAAGTAAGCCATAGAGTGCAGACCACCAGCACTTCTGATGTACTAATACTGCACCAGCAGCCCCTCTGGAACATCCTAAATTAGAGCATCATTTTTGTCTTAGAAACAATACCAAGACCCAAAAGTCAAATGTGCTTGTGTTTTTACAAGCGAGCACAGATTCTTGAAGTAATCAGAGAAATTATGTAGCCTTGAGAAAGCTCCATATTTTTATTAAGTCATTTGATGAAAATCATGAATAAAGCACAGCACACCAATCTATTCATAACTTACACAGACTACACCACCACCATTAATAAGTAATATCAATCTGTCAGCTTTCAACGTAGACAGATGCATTTCAGCACTAAAAGCACATTACAGTCTTAAAACAACACGACAAGACTTTGCTAACTCACACTCAAGAAGGAGAAGACACCCAAATCTTCTGGACATTTTAAGGCCATAAAACATACACAGCTTTCCAGCAAACTTAAGCATGCTTTTCAGACTACTGCAAATCTATCAACCTATTCAGCAGAGTTACTCATATTATAATTGCATTTCCTTATCAAATGCAAAGCGCTAGAAGATTTGGAAGCAGCCGTTGAACATTATGGGCCTGTCTGCCATTTTTTCCAAAGAGAAATACTTGATTGAGAAGGAAAAACAGCAACAACTTGTCTTCTGAAAAATAACAGAAAGCTTATCTAGAAAGAAACAAAATTCAAAATATTTGTTACAGTTTTGTTTTGGTGAATCACAGCACTGTGCTAAACAGTATACACATAACAAAACTTTTCAATTTAAACTCTACTTGGAAGTACCCAATTGCAAACAAAACCATGAGTCGTTTTTCCTTCTATATCCTCATAACCATCTGACAACAAACCAAGCTCACTCAGCCCTGCTAAAAGCATGATTCTCTAATGTAACTGTACTTCTTGGAATACACTACAGATTCCGTGAAATGTTTTGTTACACATGTGGATCAATTGGCCATGTAAATACAGGGTGCAGCCGCATGCAAAGGAGTCTTTTTGTTAGCTTTAGTGAGATAAAACAGTAAAGAAAAATAAGAAAATGAGACCTCTGGGTGTCTGAGCAAGACAGGTATTTTCCTCTTTTGCAGATATTTTCCTCTTTGTTTTCTGAAGGAGGAATGATGATGCTTTTGATTAGCAACACAATGAACACCCTTAATATTTAAAATACTAAGACAACATCAAAAACACCTGCTTATGAACTCAGCTCCAGTCACATCACTGATGGACAACCCATGTCAGTATTTCCCCAGGCATACCTTTGGCCTCCACCTCCGAAACCACTTAACACTCTCTAGAATTTCCATGCATCCAATCCATATCTCTCTTTGAGACCTGGAAAACCACCATCTCTCTCAAATTTTAGCCACTCAGCCCCATTGCTGGGGATGACAATGACTGTTAAGTTGGTCAGGAGACTAAGCCTGACACTGTGCATGACTCCTCTTACCAAAGCAGCCCACTGGTGATGGCAACTTGTTAGGGAGGGATTTGCACTGAGAAACAGGGAAGGCTGATGTGAAAAAACAACCTAATGATACAAGGGCAGCACAGCACATGTTTTATTGGTACCTTGAGATTCAACACACTCGTTCAGATGCAAACAGGCATCACAGCCATGTCACTAATACATTCATGAAAACAAATGGCCAACTGATTAGATTAGTTTTTATTTGCAAAACAATGTTTCCCATACCCAATCTTACTTATATAGGTTTCTTTTCCTGCTGTAAAATCAGGTCAGTATAGCACTATATTGACTCATCTATAAGCAGACAGTGAAATCTTCAGGATGAAAAACAGTGAAATCTTCAGAATATTAGGATCTTCACTGATCCTAACGCTTCAGGGACACTGCTTTTCTGCCAAAGGCTGTCAGATCTCACAGAATATACAAAATGAGCAAAATCAAGCCATGACACAAAACAAGGAGCCTTAATGTTTCCTGACAAAATCCTAAATTTAGCTCTCTATATTAAACAATATTACTTTATTTTCCCCAGACAATAAGGCTGCTTACGGTAAACATAGCCAGTATTAAAACCTTCAAAACTTATTCCTACATTGCAGCAAACCTCAAATTAACTAATGGGAGTGTGTGGGGGATCTCTATGGTGTTTTTTCCTCCTGTGTGTTTTCTTGGCAGGAAGGGAGAGAGGGATTGTGTTGGGGTTTTTTTAAGGGAAAATACTTTAGGTTCTTGGAGTTGGTTATTTATTCTCCAGGCTTATTTGGACTGCAAGTGCAACCCAAATAACTCATCTAACACACAACAGCAGAGAGTCTCAAGGGTTGTTCAACAGTGATCTCCAAAAAGGTTAAACATTGATGAGCTCTGAGCAAGTCTAGTTAAAGCTGCTGGCAATTTGACTGCTATGGGGCAACGAGAGGAACTGGCAGCAGGGAAGGAGAAGCCAGGTAAGGCCACAAAGTGTTCTTTGTACATAGTACAAAAGGTGACAATCAGGTTTAGACAACTTAAAAATAGCTTTTAACCTAAAAACCTGTAAAAACACAGGTTACTTAATCTTACACCTTCGTCTTTCAAATGTTACAGAACATATTTTTTTGGTTGCCAAGTTTGCTGAGTTTCACCTTCGACCACATATGTTTATGCTTTTTTGCACACTTAGTTGTCATCAATACTAATTACCATGGATTAAACCACATGCTAAACCACCCATTTTTTAAAGTTTTAATGGTTAATTAATAGTATCAATTTAAGATGTGTCTAACTTGGCACATGCAAAAGTAAGCCGTCAGAAAACAGACCTGTGAAACCTTTCAGTTTCCCCAAGTTCCATCAAAAACCGAGGGCTCAAGCAAATATTTTCTGCAATGATCTCAGGGACTGATAAGATGACTAAAGAAAGTGAAATCCAGTTTTCTTCATTATCTAGACTAGAAATGGAAATAGTGTATAACTAATGAGAAGTAAACTGATTTTTCAAATCACTTCACCTCTAACAACCCATGACAGTAGCAATATATACTCACAAGGTGTTGAAGTATGCAGCAATCTGTATAGTTCTGACAATCACTTAGCTGCACTGTATACTGCTATTTCCCTTCTCAACATTTAACCCATCTCGATTCATTCAAGAACTCCATTAGTTGTAGAAAAATAGGAACTGATGAAAACTGCTGTAGCAGGGTTGATAAAAGCAAAATGACTGGAGAAATTATGCAAGGAAAAAAGGCAACTAATTTCTTACACAATTAAGAGTTTAATTAGATTATTTATTTAAGTGAATAGAGAGCTTTACAATAGATTTAACTCCTATTAAGTTTCAAGCAATACAAGAGTAGATATCAGTCAGAGTACTAAAATTAAATCACTCTCATATTTGATCAGAAAACATAAGCTCAGTTATATCAGCAACTTAGTAAGCAGCAATATTAAAAACTCAATTCTGATTTATTACTTCACATCCAATAAGAAGGAGAAATGTAAAATTCCTGATCTGTGAGAGAGATTTATCCATCATACCAAAATGCTACTCAGCACTTCCTGAATAAAGATACTGCAAAAATGTCTTCTCCAGCAGAGACTGTTAGTGGTAGCAATGATAACAGTCTGCAAACACGAGGTCTCAGATACAGCTCTATGTACAAGCCTTTGAGAGACTCTCAGCTGTAAACTGAGACACATGAGGATGTTTGCTGTATTTTGACATAAAAAAGTTAAAACCAGAATCAAATGCTGCTCCTGCCCCTAAAGCCTTATGTTGATGTTCGTGGTTTTGTAATGGCTTTCTTCCTCTGAAGAGATGCTTCCACACTGCAACTGTAAAATTAACCTGAAAAAAGCTGATGACAGCTACATGTAAGGGTGCAGGTGGAAGCATGCTCTCCCAAAAGCTGGGTAAAAGGGTGGGGATGGAAGCATGTTCTCCTCAACATGGATGTCTGCTCACCAACTGACCTGCATTCTTCCCCTCATTTAATTCCTCTAGGGCCACTTCTACCAAGGCAGTAACAAATATCCATAGGATCAGATTCCTCACATTCGTATGGGCTTGGTAAAGTGCACTGGGATTTTGTTCAAGGAAATGCCAGGACACGTAAGCTTGCCAGTTTGCAGAGCGGGTTTCTCGCCTGCTCGTCCCTTATAGCCAAGCTACCATGCGGCTGTGCAAAGGCAGGAGAGCGAGGAGACCAAGGTCAAACCTAGCAATGCTCAAGGTAGCATGGGTGACAGGTGATAGATAAATAATGAGAAGCCATGCATGGGAGGAGATTTTGATCCCCTCAGAAGCAAGCCAAACTGACAACTATTAGAGAAAAACAACTACTGGCTGCCAGATGTCAAGTTCTGCCACGTCACACCCATTTCCCACCTCCCCCTGTATTTCAACTGTAAATTTTCTGATAAGGAAACTACTTCTTCCTTTGCATTTTCCAAGTTCATGCTGGCTATTGCTGCAAGTTGGACAATGCCAAGAATGCTGTCAAGTACACAGACTGCAGGAATAAGGACATATTCCAGTTATTTCTCTGTGAAAATTAGAGCCGTCTCACAGACAACTTCTAAAACTTGCTTACAAACTGCTTTTGGAACAAAACCGACTTCTTAAATACATACTCCTTTAACCTCATAACTGAAACTGCAACCGGGTTTCCCAAGAGCTTCTCCTTCTCAACTGAGAGCTACATACCTCTCAGATTTCTGGGATGTATCTGCTTTGTCCGAGGCATTTTGCTCTAATCTCATGCACCACTTTCTCCTCTCAGAAACGGAAAGTACAGCAAGCAGAGAGATGGCAGCTCCATAAACTTGTCAAAGGGCACAGTTAATCCGTATGCTAAAAAAACAGAGAGAGAAAGTTATGAGATGTAGGCATCAATAAGAAAAACAAAGATACCTATCTGATCCTTTTCATCCTCAAATAACTATGGAAATTAGCAAGAAGTATTTCTGCACCTATGATTTGCTAAGGAAACCTTCCTGTCTGTCTGACAGCCCAGGAGCCACCCTGGCAGTCACACTCCGACCACCAGAGTTGCACTGCTGGGACCGAAGTCTCTTCACAGCAGGCTTGACTCCCTCCACTCTCCACTCTCCCACAGTCAGACAAGATTTCCTTGCCGGCCCGACCCAGGTTTCCCACAGCAGTCTCAGACCTCTGATCCTTTTAGGTAATTTTTTCATGGTGCAACAACAGAGTAACAGCCCAAGCTGGTGCCTCAGAGGCGGGATCCTCAAGGATCCCCCGTGCTTTTACACCCTCCCAGTCTTATGCGTGCCATCGTCTGGGGTCTTCCAGCTGAGTCCTGGGCTCCTGCTGTGTCCCTGGTCCCCTGGCAGGGCCACAGATCCGCGTGCCCTTTGTTGTGCAAAGGGTCGGCACCACCTCCCGGCTTCCTGCCCCGGGCTCCCGCCACCCAGAGCTCAACCTGCAGCTCCCATGCGGCTGCACAACCTGCGCTGAATGGATTCCTCAACAGGCTTTATGGAGTCAAGTGCTCCAGTGTCTTAAGAAAACCACGTGAGGCTGAAGCTCCTTTCAGGATTACTCAGGAAGCAAGACAAAACTAAAACACTTTTCCACATTTGTCAGCTCTTTTCTAGCCAGAAAACATCTTCCAACAACTCTTGTCTCATGCAAATAAATCCAAAAAAAATTGAACAAAATTTGGCATCAGGCTTTCAGCTACAGATCTTCAGCTTCGGGTGGGGGAAGTACAGAGGGGAGGGCAAACACACAAAGCATCATCCCAACTGTAACATTACCTACAGAATCCTTACGTGGAGCATGTAAGTTTGGAAGAATTCCCCATGGGATATTTCTGCCACAATATCAGTGTATAGCAGAGGATCACACTGGCTCTTGACCTACCTGCACTTTCTTACTTTTCAAACATTCTT
Source organism: Tichodroma muraria (assembly GCA_013390105.1). Lineage (NCBI taxonomy): Eukaryota > Metazoa > Chordata > Aves > Passeriformes > Sittidae > Tichodroma > Tichodroma muraria. The sequence goes on from WAAG01041987.1 coordinate 12,637, forward strand.
AGGAATTGCTAACAGTTCAATGAGTGTTTTGTTCAGTTTCTGATACAGGATGTGAAATCTCTCAAAGACCTATGGAAAACTACTTACGTGCAAGAACTTAAAGAAGAAAATGACTGGTGTAATTACTCTCTTCCGTCTAAACAAAATTAAAAAAGAAGTTTCTGCTTCTTTTTATAGCAATACTACTTCGTGTTTACAGATTTTTCTTTTTAGTAAACACTAGGAAAAAAATTTTTCAAACTATATAAATTTGGAATGTCCCCTAATATAGGCAAATCGATTAAGGACAGCTACTCAAAGGAGGAAGGTTGGAGAATTTTTAGCATTTGTTATAAGTATTAATTTAGGGGCACATCTTGTTTTTCAAGGCAACCATGTTTTTGTGAAAATTTAATTCAAACCCAATTAAAACAGACTACTTGGAACCACCCCTTCAGTCTACATACTGTTGAGGAATATAATCATTAATTTTTAATGTTTCTTTTGTCTTTTGCTGCATAAAAAGACCCAAACAGGAGGAAAAAAATTACTGCAACTGACACAAAGGAAAGCTGGAAAATGTTATTCTGACTAAATGATTCTTCACTAGGGTATTACTGCACGTTGAAGGAAAAAGACGGAAAAAATCCGAAACAGAGCACAGTGCCTGTCAAGCTGTTAACTCATACCACTTTATCTGCAAGCATAACAGAAATATTTAGAAATTAAATAAAACCTTATGCTAACAGGTCCATTTTCCAGGTCTTAGGCACGAACTGGAAATGGAGAAAAGTGGCTGGATGGCTTGAAGCGACCAGCACTCCCTGAGCCCCAGTCTCCCTTTCCTCTAGCTGGACTGGGAAAGTCCCTGGGGCTGGGCTGAGCTGAGGTTTTTAAAGACGCTAATAAACACCGTCACTTCTTTACACAAGTTATTTGGAGCGAGAGTTTGAAATCCCACGGGGTCTCCGTAAATCGGGAGCCCTTCCCGACGCTTCCCTGCAGCACAAATGACATCCTACTGACGCTTTAATGCCACCAAGCTTCCCCGCTCGCCAGCAGGACCCTCTCCTTCGGGGAAGAGATGGCCGTGGGAGAGCCACGGCCGAAACACCGGGCAGGACCCACGCCAAAAGTCATTCCCTCCCTCGCGTGAACAAGGGGGGGAAAAAAAAAATGGGGAGAGGGAGAAACGGGCCTTTGCGATCGCAGCGGTCACATCCCCCCGTATCCACCCAAAAAGGGGGGAGCGGGGCGGGAGGCAGCCCGCCCCGGGGCGCCGCCGGTATGTGCGAGCGGGACTGCGAGGGGAAGGGAAGGGGAAGGGAGGGAGGCAAAAAATCCATGAATGAATAAAGAGGGAGGAGCCTGGGAAAACCCCTCTGCAACGCCGCACCGAACAAAGCGCTGCACA
>WAAG01042021.1:297-17113 GCA_013390105.1 Tichodroma muraria
AATTGATCTGTGTAAGATCTGCTATCCTACTTGTTAATAACAAAGTACAGGCATCCTTGATGGTGGAGAGGTCTGCAGTGGCACACAATGTTGCTCCTGCACCTTTCTCATTGGGTCACTGTCTTGGAAAATGCCTGGCACAGAAACAGCAAGGGCATCTATGTTGAAAATGGTGATAACATATACATGTGCAGAATGAGTCATTATCACTGAGTGAAGGGGGAAAGGGAATACATGTAGACAACTGGACTTCTAGCATCCATAACCAGATCTCCCTGGCCCTGCATTCCTGGGTTTACACAAAGGGCTAGTATGCCATATCAAGCATTTGGTGTATTTTAGCTATCATTAGGAAATCAGTTGTAACTATGTCCTTAGGAGTTGCAGGAAAAGGACAACTAAGGCAGTACATGAGCATAACTACCCTTGGAAAAATGCAGCAAGGAGTGAAACTTAGTCTTGCACTAAGCTTGCTGGGGTTGATGCAGTATCCTTGTCACTGGTGACTCTGAGAGCACTGTGAATGTAGCAGGTTGCCTTAAAAACAGCCCAAGTGGAAAAGGAGCCTGTACGGGACTAAATGAGAGGGGTGAATGTGACTAGTGTTGCATAGGGGTAGGTGATGTTTGGTCTTGGTAAGTGCTTTAAAAGGAACTCATTTGTACTGTGCTGTGTTGAACTGTGGTACTGATCAATAGTTGTTTGCTGAGTTTTGTAGAGGAACTTCTGAGACATCCTTCTCTGGCTACCTGGGCTTGCTCATAATGGACTCTGTTACACACATGGCTCCACAGCATTTGCTTTTGCTTCCAAGTTTTTGAGCTGGGGGAAAGTCTTGGCAGTAGAACTGTAAATAAGAATATATAAATAGGTGGTGCAAGAACCAGTGTTGCAGAGCTGATGAGGCAAAACAGGTTTGTGTTTAGAGGGTGGCTTTGCTGAGCAATTCCCTTTGGTTAGACTGTGCAAAACCTTCTGTTTGTAATTTTATTAAGTCTTAATTAAACTTTCTGCATTTAAATCAGTTTACATTAATGTCACACTGTCTTATTATGTGTATATTGACAGACACTAACAGGGATTTGATCAGCCTAATCCAGCTGTATGTAATTATGTGCCTTCCCCTTAAATAATTGCAAAGAGTCTATCAATCATGGCAGGAAAGCCGACTGCTTTATCATAATGTGGGATTGTTTAGTGAAATGTAGTAAGACTTCAGGTTTAAGCTGGGGAGTAAACAGAATGAGATTTTACTGAGACCAGTAGTAGGAAGAAAAACTCCCCCACCCATCCTGTGTTGCAAGTCTCAGTTCTTATCTTCTCTTCCACCACCCCCTTTCAAAAAAAAAGGTGTCCTGATTGCATTGTTTTCACACTGTTGTTGAGAACATTTCTGTAACTGAAAGGAATTTGGGAAAGATACTGATTCTGGTTGCTGGAGGAAGAGCTCTAGCCTAAACCTGTATGGCTCTTCCAGTGTAAGGTGGAGGCTTTTATTTCATTTACTGATAACTTTATTATCCAGATCAAGAGAGAATGTGTAGAAAGCAGCAGAGGTGGGAATGAAATCTGCCAAATGGCAGCACTGCATAAGCTCTAAAATAAAGTTTGGAAAGCGTGTAAGTAGAGGAGTAACAGGCACCCCCTTCATTGATTGTATTTGGGTCAATTTCTGTATGATTTAGTTACTCTCCAGTGTTATGCAGGCCTTCCTTCCCTGGCACATGTAGAAGCAGGGAGAGAGAGGCATGTTGCCAGCAGTCTTTCCTCAGCCTCCTACTGGATAACTATCTGTGCCAAGGAAAGCTTGAAAAACCAGAACTTCAGACAAGCCCCAAAGGGGATGAGTCTGAGATCTGAACCCCTCATTCAGTGTGTTCTGACATTGTATCAGGCTTGCTTTAAATCTGTGAATACCTCTAAGATACCGTATAGAATGAAATGATAAGTGCTGTTGTCAGTGCAGTACTGTCCATTCTCCCCTGTGGGACTGTCAGGGGGATTTCAGGAGCCGAGGTGCACATGCATCTTGCTTATTCCTGTGCCGGATAGTTCTGTATGTTTGAGCTGGAAGAGCGAGATTTCCCTTTGTGCCTTCTGAAGAAACAAACTGTTTCACAGATAGTTTTGATCCCGTACACACAGATTGTCTTGTGGTCAGGAAGTACACATTTCTGGATGTTCTAGATTTGTGCTATCTTGGGACTGTTCTTCCAGTTTTTCTCTTCTGTCAGTCACTCTGCATCCTTCCCCTCTCCAGTGCACACACAGGTGTACACGCACACACCTGCAGCCCGTGCTCAGCTCTTGCCTCTGTGGTTTCTGTGGTTTTAGATTTAACATTCCATCCTTGCTTGCTGTGGGCAAGGATTTTCTGCCTGCCAGTCTTTAGCCTGGACTAAATTTTCAGTGCCAAAGTTTTAAAGACAGTGAAATTGTAATGAAAAGCAGTGACAGTCCCTCAACTCTCCTGTTTGCTTTACAAAACTGTAACATCAGGCTTGTCACATAGACTTGCTGGCATTGTGCCTGGCACATGCCTCGGGGATCTGTCTCAAAGGCATTTACAGTGATGCTGTGTCAGAGTGACTGTGTTGGGAACCCCTTAGTTAGAACAGGGGAAGCAACAACCAGACCTCATGTAGGAAAAGTGTGTTTCCCATCCAGGTCGTCATCATTTCAGAAGATGATGAATACCTATGTTGCTATGATGATGTTGCTACCCTCTGGTGACAGTTCAGCTTGAGGTGTGAGCAGTGACACTCAAGATCTGGGTAGGCTGAGGCAGCTGGGCTGGAAAATAGAAACACTGTTTTCACACCAGATTCCTGTTGCTGCCCATTCTGGCAGATGCCAAAGGTTGATCTGGGAAAAAGCAGCATGTACATTTTGAGGAGCTCTGACACAAGTGACCAGTTTATTATTTATTTAATGTAGCTGTTTAGAAACCTACTGAATTTCTGTAAATACACTGGAAAGATAAATGTTTTGTATCCAAAGGAGCCTTGTCAGGAACAGCTGAGAAAATTACCTTTTATGAAAACAGCTGAGCAAACACATAATACCAAGCCATACGTTGGATGTTGTGGTTTACTTGCGTTTATGTGCAAGATCATCCGTAGCTGTAGAGATGCAGAGTGGCGAGCTCTTCTTTTACAGCTTCCCCTAGGAATTTAATTCATGCAGTGGCAGAAACTACATGTTTATTTTTCTTGTGTTTTTGGTAAACATTAGTTGTATTTCTTCATTGGACTGCCTGTTGGAAAAATCGTCTTGATGTTGGTTATCTAATCAGGAAAAATACAGGTTATTTATCCACCTATTCGTGGAGCAAAAGAACTTGCCTTTTTATTTATTTTGTTTTAATTGCATTCTGCTCAGTTTCTTTGCTGCTTTCAGGGCAGATAGGATGGCAGTTGCCTGGCCTCTGTTTAGCAATGCCTTCCCAAATGCAGAGATCCACGGCTCTTTGTTTCTAATGGAGATTGCTTGCTACACCCAAGTCCTTAGAATTGTGAGAATCATATGGAAATAGCTTTCTGCTTTGGCGGCCTTGCTCTCTCTGACTTTCTGGCAGCATTCAGTGATGGCTTTCATTTTCCAAATGCTGTGAGTAGTTTGGAGACTCTCAAAGCTGCATTTACAGTAAATGTGATGTTGCAGTAATGATGGGTCAATTCAGCTTTAGAAAAAAAGCCACCACCTCTCACTACAAAATAATGTTAAAATGACTTCAAACAGAATCTTAATAGTTCCATATTGCTACGTCTGTAATTAAAAGCTTTCACCCTTGAAAACAGAGTTCTTTTTATTTGCTAATTGTAATTCCTTGCTACAGTCAAATAGTAGACTGATGTAAATTTTTATGAAATTAAGAACTGGCCTCATGCTGTAACGTGAAAATCCATTTTTCACAGAGCAAAAATTTTTCTCTTAATATTTTTCTTCATTTTTAGCAGACTCTGAAATCATGACAGTGTTACTGAAAGAGAAGATCTCAAATTTAGTATTGCAAGCATTATCTTCAGGTATGCATCAATTCTGCTGTGCAGCTTCAGTTTAAAAGGAATGGGTGACCCAGAGCATTTTGATCATGGAGAAGGAGAGTTGTTTTTTTGGCTGTTGCTGCAGTCATTGCTCATTTTGTTAGGGGATAGCTTGAACAAATTAAAAATTGGGTTTTTTTAAAGCAATTGATAATAAGTTCCCCTCTTTAGTGGTTGCCCAGAACTGTGTTTCAGTACCATAAGAAGCTCTCCTGTAGCTGGAATATTCACTTTGTCATGGAGCAGCTTTTGTGTTGCTCAGAGCGAGTTTGTCTGGGGAGGTTTGGGAGAGGGATGGAGGATGTGACTAGGACTGAAGCGTTTTGGGCAGGCCCAGTCCTTAGGCTTCAGAACTTGTTGTCAAATTGGCAAATCTTTGCTCTGTTGCTCACACATGTGATTACATAGAACCAGTCAAATAATTAAGATTTTTTTAAACTATAATTTTACATTTAGTGTTATAAGTGAAGTGTAATAATTGTGCTTGAATGTGATGGAAATACTGCTGGACATTTATTACTGCAGTTGCCTAAAAACTGTTAAAGTCAAGCTTTTTTGCCTTTTTTTCTCCCCAAAAAGCTTTCTGCATAGAGCCAGGCTTGCAAGGCACTGAGTGTCTTATAGGTCTGACACAAAAACAGGGGCAGGTTTAGCTTCTGTCTCTGCGTGGGAGATGGGTACAAACTGGTCCAAGTGCTGCTGCAAGGTCTACCTGGGTAATAGCCCATAGTAACAAAGTGATGAACATGTTCTCCAGGGAGGATGTAAGGGTTGTTATTTCTTACATATCTGCCGGAACTAAAATGTGAGGCAAAATAGATTGGGGCCTTTGTGGATGGAAAGGCTGTGTACAGAACTGTACTCTCTGGAGACCTCATCTGGAGCTCCATGAACTGATATTCCTGCTTGTACATCTGTTCCAGGCTCCTACTGAAATGCTTTTCAAAATTCCCATTTAGCTGCATGTCTAATCTGGCCAAATCACCTTAGAAATTGGTGACCTTGCTGATGCTGTTGCTGCAATGGCCAGACCTTAGAGTTTCAGGAAGGAAAACTCCCCATCCAAAATGTGGTATGTCACCTCGAGGTAAAATCAGTTATGAAGTAATGATAAAAAGAAAATAAATCTGTGTTCCATGGAGAAGAAGCCTGGAGAAGAGGAGGTGCAGGGGTGACCTTATCGCTCTCTACAGCTACCTGATAAGAGGTTGTAGCCAGGTGGGGGTTGGTCTCTTCTCTCAGACAGCCAGTCACAGGACAAAATGACACAGTGTTAAGCTGCACCAGGGGAGGTTCAGGTTGGACAGTAGGAAGAACTTCTTCACAGAAAGAGTGATTAGACATTAGAATGGGCTGCCCAGGGAGATGGAATCACAGTCCCTGGAGGCGTTTAAGATAAGACTGGATGTGGCACTTAGTGCTATGGTCTATTTGACATGGTGATGTCTGGTCACAGATTGGACTACTTGATGATCTCAGAGGCCTTTTCCAATCCAGCTGATTGTGTAATTCTGTGATTCTGTGATGTAGCCTAAAATAAGGCTTGTCCTTTATTAAATAGTACCCATGGCTTGTGTAACAGTATTACATGCAGTTCAGTCATTCATTAAAAATACCAAAACATTTGCCTGGTTTCAAAGCTAGGAGATAAAGCGTCTCTGTTGCTTAGACCCCACTTTCATTAAGGATGGAAATAAGAATGATATTCCTTCAGCTAACTTGTGGGTTTTGGGTTCCCCATGCTGGCTGGGGCAGCACGTCAGGATTCCTTCTGCTCTGTTAGGAGCTGCCATCTCCTGCAGCGGTCACCGCCTCGGCTGCGGGGAGCTGAAGTTCCGTGAGGTAAGGGAGACTAAAGCTTTGTGTGTAGGAGGCCCTGCACTGCTGCTCTGGCTACACAGAACCCTTGTGTCCGTTCTGCTGAGACTGTGCAAGGAGAGGATGCCGTGCCGTGGCCTGGGGCTTCGGCAGCGCTCAAGGAACAATCCTGTTTCACTGGTGGGAAGGATGGTCTTTGTCACGAGGATGGGGAGTGCTCCTGTTTTAATGACCACACAGTGCTGAGCAGTGGTTCCCTGCTGGCCCGGCTTCCTCTTGCTCTTTGGGTCCCTTCCTCCTCCTCTTTCCAGCTCTTGGGCCAAATGGTTCTTCCAGCCTCCTCGCAGCAGCTCTGGCTGCATGACCCTGAAGTAATCAGCCCAGCAGCAAAAATAAGTAACAAGCTGATAAGTTTGTTGGTTGGGGTTCTTCTCAACTCTGATGCTGGTGTGTCTTGGTGATTGGGAACTACTGGTTTTGGGGGCTTTTTAGTGCTCAAATAAACTGAAGAGTATTGTCTGCTTGGATGTCTTGTGTCCTTTTTTTCCAACTGCTGGCAGGCAGTCTGAATACTGTGTGTCCAGATTGTCTACTGGTTTATTGTTTGATTTTATTTTTAATGTCTCAGTAACATCCATACCCCTAAGGGAAAATTTAAATTATAAAAATTAATTCCTGTCAGATTGTTTGTTTGAATTTCAAGTTGTTTTGCTGTTCCAGGAATGTTGCAGTGTTGGTAGCAGGATCACGAAGCCAGGTTGAGCCAAATTGGCTTGCATACACTTGTAATTTTGGATTTGGAGAAAAATTAGTCAGTTTAACGTGGTTAATACATTCATGCTGTAAAGTTGGTGATAATAAGATTTTTAGACATCGAGACATGCAATTACCCTAAGTGCAGATAAACAAAATGTTTTGTGCATGCATTGCATGTGGAAGGATATGCAAATCTGCAGTACTCCACGAGCACTGGTGTAGCCTGAGTCAAGGTTGCCGATCAAGACTTGCAGGAATAGCCTTGTGTGGTGTGAGGAGCTTTTAACTGCAGATTACCGAATGTCAGGGTTAATTTTACCAAAAAAAAAAGATGACAGACTGGCATGGATGTGGTTGGAAGATTGTTGGTATATTTTGAAGGATATCAGTCCCTACAGGTTCCACTACAGCCTTCTGGTATAAAATTATCCCTGCTTAGCCACAATTGACTTGGTCTAAGATGCTGGCAAATACTTCAGCATTGGTATGAGTGACTTCAGTGACTCAGTCCACCAATCCATGTTTTTAGGTTTTGACGTTAGCTCTGCAGAAACTGTTCAGAGTACCTTAACCCAGAAGATAGAATGATGAACACTTTTGTATATAAAAAGCAATGGTTATGATGGGCAAAGAGGAATGTAATTGCTCTGGTAGGTAACCCAGAATACTAAATTAGTCAATTTGTATTATGTTGAAGAACAATGTCTTTAGGTTTCTCCTCAGTAGCCTGAATTTTTTTACTGTTTTTTTTCTCCTGGATACCTTAGCCCTTTAATATCAAGCTGGGGTAGGCTTTGTGAGAGGGGCGTTTCAAACAACTTGACCAAGTCAACATTCATTTTCTTGACTTGCCAGTCAAGATTTTTTCTTTCTATCCAACAGGTTTCTGCTTTTGGAGGAAACTTTGCTATAGTGAACGTAAAAATAATCTCATCACCCCATGCAATTTTATTATCAAATTTTAAATTTCAAAATTGATAAAAGTAAGGTAAAGTTACCATGTCTGGCTGGTGCCAGACTGCTGTCATAGCGTTGTGGACTACAGGTATGCCATTTTTGCTAGAGTGTTAATCCCTTCTCTTGGTGTTCTACTTGTGTCCCAGTTGAGGGAGTTGCTGGCTTTCCAGTTAAGGCAGTAGTTGAACCAGTTTGGTGATCACTTTCCCCCTTGGCAGATGTTTGTGCCAGTTAAGCAGTTAATACCCATGGGAAGTAGCCATAGGAGGATGGGATGTGTGCAGCCTGTGGCAGTGAGCCCTCCCCTGTTCAGGGAAGACTGGCATGGAAAGGAGACACAGCTTCTGTCTGAGGAGAAGAGGTGAACTTCCAGTTCTTCTGCAGTTGGTCCAAGGTTCACGTTTGCACAAGCCTGAAGTACCTGTGGGACATCACTTTCTCATTGACCTTTTGATAATGCCTTGCTCTGAGATGTTTTAAATGAGCAGCGCTAATGAGACTGTTAATTACACCCATCCCATTGCTGTATTACTTCCTTCCTCTCTTCACTGGCATTCAGCCTTCCCAGAGCACAAGCAGGATGGTTGCTGGCTGAGGAAGGATGTAGCTCGGTAATGTCAGATAATTTGTTCGCATGGACTGTACACGCCACAGGGAACAAGACCCTAATGTTGTAATCCTGCCCCTGTCACTGCATTGATATGCTTTATGGATCTTTTTCTTTCTTCCCATAATTTTTAGTAGTCAATGCAGTCCACGGGGGCTGGTAAGAGTCTTGGCAGTGTAAAGCACTCTGAATGTGCTTGTACAACAAGGGCTGTAGAGTTTCCTCATATCCAGCTGAGCAGTGTTTTTTCAGGGCTATTTCATTCCAGGATGAACATAGCAGAATCTACAACATCCTGGACTTTTCCTTTAGGAAGGTGTTGTTTCTTTCAGCAACTGTCCAATCCTGGCAGTCACAGCTGGGCACCTGGTGGCAGCAGGACCCTGGCAGCAACTTGCAGATTCACCACTTCTGTTTTATGGTTCAGTTAGGCTGAACCCTAAGGCTCATTTCTCTGAAAACTCTGGGTCAGTTTCTGTGCCAGTCCATCTCGGCCAGTGGCAAAGCCAAGTAACGCAGTCTACTGGAAACGTATTTGGAGATTGATACCAGATTCCCAAACTGGAGAGTATCAGCTTGCAATTCAAGTGGTGCTGACATTTGCGGGAAGGATTTCTCTTCTAAGCTGTCAGATGTTAGCCAGTGTATGTAATTAACTTGGTATAATTTTTCTTCAGAATGAAATATTCATTCAAAAGAGACTCAAAAAAAACATCCTGATGTTTTTAGTGTCTGGGTAGTGAGCGATGCTGCACAGAGCAAGGCATATGTTCGTTGTTAGAGAAATTGGTTTCATGGCAACTCCTCTTTGTTACTGTGGTACACAGAAAGTCCCAGAAGCTTTTACTGTCCATCGCTTCTTGGGTCTTGTGGGTAATCCAGATACAAAGCCTTCAGACGTACATTAACAGTGGAAACAGAAAATAATACGAAAATACAGCCTGAAACGCTCTGGTTGGCTAATTATCCCAAAGGACAAAAACTTTATTTTGCATAGTAGTTTTTCTAGAGTTTGGTAATAAATCTTGTGAGCATAGCAGGAGAGGGAATGGAAATGGAAGGGATAAAGAATTTGTTTTGCCCCAGAGGAAATTCAGGAGTTTGAGAAGTGATAAATAGCACCACCAAACAAGAAGCCCATGGCTTGCAGGTGGTATAATATCAAGAGCCCCACCCTTAGTCAGGCAGAGTTGAGGATTTACTGAGAAGAAAGTTATGGAATTTTAGAAATTATGTAGCTCATTTGATTAAAAAATGGGAACAGGGTGTTGTGTGTAGTTGCTCCATCCAGTTCCTGTTTACCTCCCCATCACAAAGTTCATTGACTACTTCTGGTCTCTAAATCTGTTACATACTTTAATTTTAATGCTGTACTGTGCAGAAGGAATTGATTCTTTCTAAGACTTGAATTTTATCGTTTCCTCTTTTGAAAAATATCCTAGGCAACAAAACTTCCATTTTGTGCTTTCTCAAAACAGAAATGAAGGGTTTGCCTCAGAGTGCAAGCCGAATTTGCGAAGTTTGTGATCAGAAAACAACTTCCTGAAAGATGTATAGGCAGGGGATACAGAATTGATGAATCCAGCTGAACACTGAGATCTTGTCATGCTTGAGCCTTATTTTGTTGGTTTTTATTGTTGTTTGGGTTTTGTTTATTTGTTTAGATTGTATCCAGGATGGACCATATAAAGCCAGAAGTATTGATTCTTTGCCTTGTTGCTGGTTTTCACAGGCTTGCTATGATAGTCTGGTCGCTTCCATCAGTTCAAGTTTAGCAGAGTTCTTCCACATTGTACCTTAAATGATGCAAAGTAATTGCCTGGATGAGATTCACAGCAGGCAGTTACTTGTGAGAAAGGATGAAAAGTCCCTTGTAGCTGCACATAACCTCTAGGTGAAGATTCTTGTTTTGTATGTGAGTGTTTTTCGTTCCGTTTTGCTTTTGTGATCAGGCTGATGAACGAGATTGAGTGGTAACACCAAAAGAAGGCATCTCACTCTCAGTGAAACCTCTTCTTTTTTTTTTTCAAACAGTAGTCATAAAACAACTTGCAGCATCAACCAGAGATGACACATCAAGAGGAAATCATGTCTGGGGTGAACTGAGCTTCGCACCTTTGCCTTGATGACTTATGCTCCTCACCTACAGCAGCACATTAAAATCATCCTTACATTTTGATATAAAGAAGAGGGAAAGAAAAGAGGAAGTTGCAGTAACCCACTGATTTCTACATGCATTTTATTCTGAGTATATTAGAGTGATGGAAGAACCTGAGTTTATAATTTATTTCAATTCAACTCAGTATTTGATACCAGTAATTATTACCCTACAAATCCATGTTTATTTACATGTGGCCTGTGTCCAGCTGTTGTGCCATGGCAGAGCTGGGGGATGTGGTGAAGAATATAACCGATGGCTGGCATCCACCCTTGCTGAACAGTCAGAGAATTGCACAGCTCCAGGAAGCTCAGGGGCAAAAAATCTTTGGGAATGGAAATACTAAGCCCCTACTAACTCTCTAATCTCAGAGAGGCTTTTATACTGTGCTGTGTTTTTGTTAATCTCACTTTGTAGCGAGTTCTGTATTTAAAAATTGTCTAGGAGATGCTTTAGAACAACTACCTTCTACTTTATTGATGACTGCTTCTCTGCACCAGTGGTTTGTTAACAGACTCATCGCTTGGGCTTCTTTTCTATTGTCAATGGCAGCTGCGATAAGAGTGACAGCACTGAGTCATGTTATGATTTAGACTTTGTTGTTTGGCAACAGAACCAGAAGTATTAAGTTAAGCAGCTCTTTCTCCCTATTTCTTCCTGTTGGAGTACCCTTTATGCCAATAAATACCTGTTGTGGATGATAAATGCTTGTGGCAGGGTGTGTGCTTGCCCCTCCTTGTTCTGTAGGTTTGTGGGAGCCACAGCTCCTGAGCAGGGAGACTCTTGCTGTTTCAAGAAGGGGCAACCCTGTGTTGATGAAAGACTAATTCAGATTATTTTCATTAAGTCTTTAGCTGATAAAATGTATGGTACCAGGCTTTGTTTCTGGCTTAACAGAGTACAAGTTCAGGGTTCTTCTTCAAGTTCAGCAGTTCACCATGGTGAGCTGCTCTGGTTTTTATGGGGAAAGTGTTACATGGATGAGCTGAACTCCATGATTCTGTTCCCTTGAAAGAAGCTGCATTGGTGTCCATTGGATGAAATATTTACCAAGTGGAGCTGCAAATGTTTTTAATGACTAGAATATGTGTATCTTGCTCAGAAGAATTGTTTTCTTTCTTTTGCAGTTTCTTGCATAGCCAACCACTCAACAGAAAAGGAATACTTCAGCCTCTTGTTTCAAAAGACCTTGGACAATCTTCTACTGTTCCACTCCCTTTGGTCCCACATTTCAGAAAAAAAAGCTATCCAAAGAGGAGGATGAGGCAGCTTAGAGGAAAACCCAAAAAAGAGACCTCCAAAGACAAAAAGGAGAGAAAACAGGCAATGCAAGAGGCCCGGCAACAGATCACCACCGTGGTGCTTCCCACACTGGCTGTCGTAGTACTGCTGATTGTTGTGTTTGTTTATGTAGCGACTCGACCAAATACAACTGAATGATGCAGCTTTTCAGACTCTCTAGCTGTGGGAAATTAATTTTACCAAGAGCCAAAAGGAACTCTCTGCCACTCTTTTAGTACTTTGCAAAGGATCTTGCTGGTATTTTCAGTCATTCTCTTGGCTAGGGTCCCACAGATTCTCTTTAGGAATGTAACATAAAACGTATTAGTGAATGTGCCAGTACGTTTTATGGTCCAGTTATGTGCCTTTCAGACTTTTAAAAATGGTGTTTTTCTTAAAGCTGTTTGAAGCTCTATATTGTAAAAGGAAATCGTGTTCTGCTATAAATTTGTAAAAAATCAGCTTTCAGCTTTTATCACTGTTACAGATAATGTTGCTCCCATGAGCTCTTGTATGTCTATTTCAGAACTTCCAAAGAAGTACATTTCTTCTTTGTACTTAATGTCATATGAAGTGCTTTGATTCAAAAAGGATATATTTATTTTTTGAATAAAAGAAGTCTTACTTGGAATCTTCAAATTATTTTGAAAAAAAATGTGACATTGTGAAAGCCTACATTGTGTAATAATTTTTTCATCAACCAGTATATAGTTCACTTAAAAAGAATTTCTTTTTGGTGCGAGATGCCAACATGCAAATGAATACTTCAGGATCTACTGGATGGAATCTTACGGAATTTGGACAGGGAGGTCCTGCAAGGTTATGGTGAAGTAAAAACAAGCTACATAGACACAGATAGTTGCTTATCTGAATGTTCAATATTTGAAACTGTGTAAGTGGCAATAAAAAGGTGGTTTTGCATACAGCTCTTGATTATTTCTTTAATTAAGAAGGGAAAAGTAACAGTGTAACTTTGGTCTCTGATCTGTTTGCTAAAGTGAGCTGCTGTCCTGGGGCATGTCCCCATCGCCTCAGTGGAAGGAAACTGTTAGCACAGCTTGGACAGTTTAATTCTAGGAAATTAAGCTACAAATTCTCGCCAAAATGCCTCAGTGACCCTGTATTCTACTACAGCCCTTTCCCATCCAAGTATTTTAAGGCACTCAATAGGCATTAACCTTCAGAAGATTTTGGGGAAGTAGAAAACTCTTCACTGTTGCTTAAATGCAGGCCAAACAAGGAAGAGCATGGTGCTATGGTGCACTGGTGCACGGCAGGAAATATTTCTGAGCTGTAAGTTAAAGACCCCTTGAGTCTTCCCCTCATGTGTAGTCTTTTGGCTCAGGGATAGTCCCAGTGAAGTCAGTGGGACTCTTCACTAGGGTGCCAATGAAAGAGGGGGCTGTGTTTCCTGCATCACCCACCTCCATGTACTGCTCCTGTGTAGAATGCTGCTGCCAGTCAAAGCTGCTTTACAAATAAAACCACTTCAGCTGAGCAAATGCAGGTCCTTGCAGTTTACTTTGCCCCTAAGGCCCGTGTTCCCACAGCAGGGTGAGCCTATGGCTGGCTGTGAACCAGCTCCCCTGGGAATGATGCAGGTGCCTGATGGTGCGAGGGTGGCCGTGGCTCCTGATGCAGTGCTGCTGCTGTCAGGAGTGCCTAGAATAAAACTGTCCCTGAAGACCGAGATGTTTTTGAAATACAAAGTTTACTAAAGCCTAAAGAAAGAGTTTGGGTGAACTGTGAGGTAGTTCCCCCCTGCAGCTTGCATCATAGTTGGGATATCTGCACAACGACCTGCACAGACAGCATGGCCAGCGTGGTCTGACTGCAAGAGCGTTTGCCCACGGAGGGACCAGCAGGAAGTCTGCTGGCAAACCCCTGTGCTCAGCGAGCCGTGTGCTGACACTGAAATTATCTGTGCTTTGCACTGACAACTGCTTCCTCCAACTGGGGAGCTCTGAAATGATGAATCTGTAAAGGTAATTGCTTAGTCTGTCATCTCCCAGCTGTTTCTGTTCTCCCAGGCACCAAATCCTTGTCCTATTTTTATTTTATCCTCAGTCAGGGATGGCTGTAATGGAGCTCTGGTAGTTTGCAACTTTTTCAACTAAGCTGTTCAGCTTGAATAAAATTTGTGCCTGAGCAAGTGACCAAAGTGTGTGTGATTTAAATATGCATGTCCTGCAGGGTACTTGGTGTCTTGGGTGTCTAGAATAGAAGTGTAGTTTCTCATAACCTCTTGCACAGACTCCTGCTCATCGTCTTCTTCCATAGATTCTTAACCAAGGTTTTTCTGAGCCTTCTTGTTCTGTAATACTTTGTGATGGCTCTAATGAAGTTCCTGCGACTTCCTCATCTCGGAGTAGTAGCTTATTTCACTCCCTTCTAACTGCGGGGCTTTTTTATGAGCCCAGGCAATGATTTTATAATTAAGAGAGCCTTCCCCAAAACTGAATTCAGAGTCCTTACACAGTTTTGCTCCACCTTCATTTTCTGCAAGAGTTGAGTGTGTGACCTAAGAGCAATGAACTGATGAACTGTCTGATCACAACTAAATGGGTGAAAGGTCAGTTGGGTTAGATAACATTTATGATTACTCCTCTAATGAGATGTTACATTTCTGCTGCTTTTTCTTATGCCCTTCCTTTTTCTCTTGTCAACTGTAAATTCTTCGGGTCACAATAATAATCTTTTCAGAGACAAATGTCTATTAATATGAACCTATATCTAATTAAAGATGTGTATTTCAGTTCTCTGAAATGTGCAATTTTACTGAATGCTAATTGAGAGGAAAACAGTGTTACATTTTCTGAATGGTTCCTTATGTAGAAGCTGGAACTGATTTCACAGTTCAGCTTAAAAAAAACCCCAATATTTTTTTCTTCAGTAAATAATGAAGTCGGATTTTGACTTTTTGTACCAGATTCCCTTTTACTGGTATTGATTATGAGAATGTGGATTTGGAAGAAAGGTATGAAACTTCTGCAGACAGAAACTGTCAAAAATCACTGAGTAATAATGGGGAAGTAAATGAATGGTGGTTGCCCAAATGTCAACTTGTGTGAGCTTCTCAGCCAAAGGTGTAACTGTGCCTCTGTTTTTTTAACTGTATGTATTACTCCAACTGTCAGTTGCCTTCAAAAATCTTTTAGAAATAGGATTTCAAACCTTTTCCCAGCATACAGTAGCTTGTGGGCAAAATTGAATGATTTATTACAAGCATTTTCCAGAAAACTCATGCTGGGACAC
This sequence comes from Tichodroma muraria, assembly GCA_013390105.1. NCBI lineage: Eukaryota > Metazoa > Chordata > Aves > Passeriformes > Sittidae > Tichodroma > Tichodroma muraria. The sequence continues at coordinate 15,176 of WAAG01042021.1, forward strand.
TTCTTCAGCAGTGTCTTACGGTTTCCAAGAGTGCTCATTATCAGGTGAAGTCATTAAAAACCTGCCATTGCCTTCTGATAAATCAAGTTATAGCAGCAGTTTTTTGAACCCATTTTTTCAAAGCATAAATCAAATCTGAATCAAATACTTAAACATCAAGGTTTGAGTGGAGTTTTATAAATGTCTGTGAAGTGCTAAGAAAACAAAGCGGTTGTGTCAAGTATTCTTGTGGTGGGTAAATGCCCAGCTGTGTTACACATGGCCCCAGCTCCCCAAGGCCAAGTGGGAGAAGCCAGCGGCACTGCCTGTGGTCTGAAGGAAGAACAACACGTGTTTTTGGAGCTCAGAGAGGTTGGCTCCTGGTCTCATGTTTCAAGTTATCTACAAGAAAATATTTACTTATTCACCGATGTTCAGTTTAAATGCACACACCAGAGAAGATGCACTGTTCTTTTTCCAGACCGTTTATGCTCAGTGCCCAGATGGTTCATGTACAGCTTTGAACACTCCTGTGGCTGGTGAGGAGGTGAAAGAAACAGATTGATCTGTTGGTTTAGGAAGTATACAGAAATGCAGCGTATCACAGTCTAGGGGCATTGCTCAATCCACTAGCAGAAACTTAGATATTTTACTAATATAAGTATTATCTAGTACTTTGATATTAGTACATTAAATTACAGCCTATTTATGGATTTGAGGGTATCCATGTGATTAAATAGTAACTCCAACACAGTGAGCTTTGAGATCTGATCCCCACAGCAAGGGAAAAACAACACAGTTCCGACATAGGTTTGGCCAGTTCCAGTGAACTCTGCTTAACCTAGAATTTTCTCAGCAGAAGCTGTGTGTGAGAAGAAAAAAAACAAATTTTCCTAGCACAAGGCAGTTTGTGTGTAAAATCTAGTGGATAGCTATTTTGAATAGAATTAAGTGGAGGAAAAAAAAAGATTGTGGATGATATAATTGGCTGTTGTAGGTTGTAAAGCCAGAGGGGAATGACAGAAGCTAAGGACTTTCTCCCCAGTGCCCTCTCCCAGCTGTTGAGTCTGTGGGAGATGCAGGGGCAGAGAGCAGCAGTAGTGAGTGGAGTTCAGCACATACCTGAGCTGGCTGTGAAATCCAGGCTTTGATGACTGGCATGACAGACCGTAGACGTGAAGTCACCTGGGGCTCACGCATTCAGCAGTCTCTGTTGATGGCTTCCTTCTCGTTCCCACCAGTGGTGTTTAGTTGAGCTTTGAATTATTAAGTGCTGGTGGGCTTGATTCTGTGCGCTGTAGTACCGCTGTTAAACCAGGAATTACGACCAGTTACACTACAATAAAGCCAGAACAGTGACACTGGGGGGTTAGGCACTTCCTGTACTATCTCTGATCACAGCAGAGATTTATTTGCCGTTGTTTAAGTCTACCCATCGGAAAAGCAAGAGAGCCGTGCCTGGGATTGTTTGTTTGTTTTTGTGTTCATTTTGCACCGTGTTTTGCTGCTGCAGTTTGCATTCCTCTTTACATTGGCTCAGAGTACCCACTCTTCCATTCTTATGGAAGTCTGACTCTCTTCCATTCTTATACTCCTAAATTTCCCATACATAAAAGGAGAGAGTAAAATGGAAGAAAATGCGCAAACTGTCCAACTTTCATGTAAGCCACTTTTAAATAGCTATTTAGTATTCAACCCTCTCAGAATAAGTTTTGGGGAGTGAATTGGACAGCAATGCTCTGGCAGCTCTTATGCCACCAACTATTTCAAAATTACATCTTGATGAAACATGTTGGCAACTGCATGCATTTGACCTCTGTTTTTCCTTCAGCCAAGAAAAAAACCCACTGGTGGCAGCCTGAACTATTGTTCTTTGTATTTAAAACAAGTCTTTCAACTATGAGCCAAAAAATTGCTTTTCAGTACAGCTTTGAAAAATCATCAAAGTCCATCAGCTTA
>WAAG01042052.1:0-11223 GCA_013390105.1 Tichodroma muraria
CTGTAGAGTTTAAGACAAAAAGCAGGGCTTTTTCTGCTCCATTTGAGAGGCACTGCAATAGCTGTGGGGAGATGTGAGTTGCACAATGGCTTTTCTGATGTTTATCCTCTTTTCCCTGACTCAATTCTGGTCCAGTTTTCAGCACTAGAATTGGCTAAAGTGGGGAAAGAAGTTTTTGATTTTAGAGACGTTGTTGAAAATCTATACAAATCCATCCCTTTTTAAGGGAGAGATGCATAATTGGCATCATCAGAGGTTTTGATGAACAACTTTGTTGGAAGGATTAAATGCAGTATTCCACTAACTGGTAACAGATGATGGAACCTTCTTGCCCTCCTTCCTCCATCTTGACTTATTCTGGCAGATGCTTGACTATGGGATTTTTTTCTGTGTGTCAGTGTGGTTGAAGAGCTTGGAAGTCAGAAACATCACTGTTACGTTCACTGAGGTGCAGTCTATTGTCACTTTACAAGCCATAGGCACAGAGAAAATAGCGAAGAATAATCTACACAGGTTGAGGGTGGGCTGAAGTTTTGTTGCATTTCTTCAAGGACTGAGAGAAAAAAGAATACTGCTTAGGAGTTTCAGAGATAAGTAATTAATATTTTGGGAATGAAATCTCATTTCAGTGTCCCAAATAAATACCTGATCATTGCAGGAGGAGGAATTAGCTGCTACCCCAAAAATATCCTTCCAAATCATTAGTTTCACCAGTTTTCTAGCTGAAATGATAATCCAATTTTCCTGGTTTTGTAGTAGGTTTGAAGTCAGCTCCTCATCCTTACTGGTACAGTGAATGTAATTAAACAGAAGACACTGCAATGTGTCACTCATCATGTGAACATGAGGACGGGAATGGTTGCAATGGATACTAAACCACAGCTCTTCTGAATGGCTTGCCTCAACCTCAGTGACTGTACCTCCCTGTTTCCCTGGTTTCACTGGATCATCTTCTGGACCATGGTGCCTGTGTCTCTGCCATTATTCCTCTCTCTAAATTCCTACTGAGAGCACATCATCCTTTGCAGTTTCTTTTGTTTGTAGTTTGCCATTATAATTCATAGTCCCTTGATGGTCTTCTCTTTCTGAAGGACAAATACTTTCTGAGATTGTATGAAGCTGGAAAGCAGAGCCACGCATGTCCTTGTGGGTCTTATAGACAGAGAAATGTTTCATGTCCCATGGCCTGCATTGGTCATACTCTTGTAAGCAGGACTTCAAGGACAGTCCTTACCTCTTGTGGTTCACAAGGGCTCTCAGTGGATTCACCCTGTAGCAAGCCATGGATCTACCATCTACACACAATTCATGTGTTGGGTGTATGATGTCACACACGTGTGTATTTATCTAAGTAACAAAATATTTCTGAATCATGTTCTTCTTCCTATTAAGTGGCTCTTCCTCTATATAAGGATATATTTACTGTGTTAGCATAAATGAGCCCTAGTAATGCCAGATGGAAAGGGAGGTGAAATTTGAATAGACAAGCTGAGTGGGAAAACTGCAAGTGGTATAAGTACAAGAGGATTAGTGGTGGCTCTGAAGGCCTTGTTAGATGTGCTTGTTTCAGTCAAAAGTCTCCTGCACGTTAGCAGGAAATATGAGCAGAAAAGAATTTTGAAATGGGACCAGATTGCACTGTGAAAGGAGGGTGCAGAGCCATCCCCCTGGAGAAAATCTCCCCATATGAAGTGGCCTCTTAGTCCCACGGCTGATTCCCAAGACTCCTGCCTTCTGCTTGCAGAGACAAGTTAAACAGCTTTGATCCTGTATGGGGCTTGACACTGTAAGAGAGCATCAGGGCTGCCGTAAACTCATTAGGGACTTGGCTCCTGCTTTTTCTGAAGGGTACAGATAAAGGCAGTAAGAAAAAGCCTTGCAATGAGGGAGAGGAAAGATTAGGCTGTTGCTTAGGCAGCAGTGTAGCCTGGGAAGCTGTAGGTGCCAGGGAATATGTTGGGAAGTAGCTATGGAGCAAGGAGGAGGATCACTGTCTGCTGCCGTGTGCAGAGAGGTACTGCCTCTTTCATAGCTCTTCTCCTCTCTTTGACACCAAGATTTAAGGACTATTTTGTCCCATTGTAAAGCTGCACAACTGTCCTTGTGTCAGGAAAAATTGCATTTACAAGTGACGTATATTAAGCTTACATCTTACGTGTAAGGAAGCTGTTTTCTTGTTTTCATTGCAAAATGAGACAGCCACAGATAGGTAACAAAACCTGTGAGCAAAAATAGCTTTGGTATTTATCCAGGATAAGAAGAGCACTGTGAACAACTGTGTGTGCATTACAGTGGATGTGTCAGATAGTGTTTTCTTTACCTCGGTTTCCTGGAAATTGCAAGTCTGTATTTAATTGCTGATAATTTTTTCCATTTTTAATTGCTTGGGTTCATCTTCTGTACAAACACAGCTGTAAGACTGACATTGTAAAATTGCTACTATTTTAGCTGAGCTTGTTCACCTGTTTTTGAAAACAAGGAATGGAGAATGCTGCTTTGATCTGTAGGTACTAAAAGCTCTGAAAAACTTCTCCTCAGGTGTTTGAGCAGTAGTGGCTGTTGCATTCAACACGTGGGTTTCTGCTCTGCCAAGTTAGACTAAGGCTGACCAGGTGTTTGAGGAGAAAGGTTTGTCCATGATGGAGAGACCTGTCGATTTTATGATGGATAAACCTCCAAAAAGTTGAAAGTCTTGGAGCATGTACCATTCCTCTCTATCCTATCCCTTAGCAGTGACTGATGGGTGCAAGTTTGAGATCGCTGCAGCTTTCTGCTCACGCTTTTATTGCCGTGTGAGTTTGCATTTATTTGTGCATCTTCCTGTTTGCACAGTGCTGGCAGAGGGCTTGTCCTGTTCTAATGCAGACCGGAGAGGAGGGTCATAAAAATGAACCAGTACTGCTCTTGTTCTGTGAATGTGATGTTACAGTCCCAATAATGACATTTATCAAGATGTGGAGCTTGTGCGCAGAGTTATGCTGGAGCGAGAACTTCATCGACGGCGCTGAGGTTCCTTTTTAAAGCAGGTGATGCTTAGAAAGGGACTGTCTACCACAGCTTCAGAAAAACGTTTCACTTGCAGAAGGATTCCTTTGTATCAAATACAAAATCGATTTGAAACATGCCATTTATTTTGAATTAGAGATGTCCAAATCCTGCGGAAATGAGTGAACCCATCTCTGTTACCTTTGTGTATCATCAGATCAGAATGGCTTCTGTGTCCCCAGAAAAGATCAGAATGGCTTCTGTGTCCCCAGAAAAGGTTCCTGAACACATTTTGATTGCTTTGAAAGGCTTCAGAAAGGTGGCCTGATTCTCTGTCTTCTTGCTTCCATTCGTTATTTATTTACTTGTTAACGCTGACTGGCCTTTCTGCCACCTCTGTGCTGTGTCCCAAGTGCCACATGCCTGCACTGGGATGAGTTTGGGGTTTCCTGCTGCGTGCACCCGGCTGATGTCTGGTTGTTCCAGGTCAGCTGGTTGAATTGAGCAGTGGCCTCACCATTTCTGAATCTGGAAACCCTCCTTAAAGCAGGAATATGCAAATCATAATCCAGGGCATATATTGAGAACTTGCTCTGGAGAGAGGAAGAGGATCACTGCCTGCTGTCCTGTGAGGAGAGGTACTTACCCCTCTCATAGCTCCCCTCCTTTCTTTGACACCAAGATTTAAGGACACTTTGCTTCCCCTGGCTCTGTAGACCAGGAGGAAGACTTTGCCCCAGAGGATTTTTGATCCCACATTGTGGCTAGAGGGGCAGCCACCAAGGGTCCCCATTACTCCAGAGACGATGAGACAAAACTCATCCCAGCTTTGTTTCATCCTGTGAGGAAAGAGAGTTAATTACTTCCTGGAAAGCATGCAGCATGGATGAGCTGAACTGAGCCGAGCAAGCTCATCATAAATTGCTGCTGACCTGCTGGTGCAGTACTTGCACTCAAGACCTCCTCAGGTCCCTTCCAGACTTAATTATCCCATGATTACTACATGCAACAGCTGCTTCAGAAATCTCTGGCACAGTTCAGTCACCTTTTCTGCCACAGATTTTGCATACAGAGATGGAATCTTATTGAGGGCTGGAATTTCAGGCAAGGTGTAATGTACTTTCAACAGGTCCTGGATGTCCTGGTGAAACAGAGAGCCACAGGAATATCCTGCAGACTGTGGTTGTTCTTCAGCCTGTGCTTGCTTCTAGAGCAAATTTGGGGGAACCATGGGAAGACACCACTGCTCCAATGTCCTGGGTGGGAGTGGGTTTGCTCTTCAGTACAATCTCTTCTTTCTGCTCCTCTCAGGCATTTGGTCTGATTATTTATAATTCAGCTGGGCTAAGGCCTGCACACTGTGGCTGTTACCTGTGATTAAACCCTGAAGGAGCAGGGCAGCTGGGAAATATGAAATTTTCTGATGCGAACAACAGGTGAGTGGATCTATTCAGCAGTAAAATAGTCTGGATATTTCTTACCATTGTTGAATATTAAATTGTGGCTCTGTGCCTGCAGTTTATTCTATCTTTTAGTCACTATTCATCTTCCCTCCTTCCCCTTTTTCTATTGTTTTTCAGATGCCCAAATGACAGGCTTTGCAAAATGCACAATGTGTTTCCCTTATATTCCTGCCCAGTCTAAGAATAAATTATAGCTTAAACTTGGGAATGCTGCATCTGTCACTAGTTTTGAAGCGGCCTTGAAGAATTTTGCCTTGGCAAGCCTAATTGCTGATAACTGCTTCTTTTATGCAAATCTGGGTGCTCATGGGACTGCTAATTTAGTGGTGGGCTCAGGGAGGCAGAGCTGTGGTGGTCAGGGTGGCTTCCCAGGCACTGCTCTGCATTGCAATGGGATGCCCTGGGAAGTGGGTTTTTCAAGCATCATTAGTTCAGATACCTGCAAAAAACAATGTGGTATTAGATCCAATCCTAAGGAAAACAACCTACTTATTTAAGTTCCTGCTCATCCCTAAATTAGTCTTCAGTATTTATTTCTAAATAAAAAGGAATTGCCTTGTGAGCCATGGCTGCTTTCCTTGCCTGGCTCACCTGCTCTGTGCCTTATGGTTCCCACATCATCAGTGTGATCGTGCTGCCTGCCAGCCTGCCTCGTGGGACTCCCTCTGCGTTGTTTCCCCATCTTACCTGCTCCTTGCTTTTTGTATAAGCACTTTACTGCTTGGCAGAAGTTTGAATTCTGGAGTCATGAAGCTGCTGGCCCCATTCTTGTCCTCCGGGTGTGGCTGTGGTGCTGAGCGAGCGGCCTCACACCCGTGTGTACCTTGAGGAAATAAGGTGATTCACTCTTTCTGCTCCTTCAGCAAAGGAAAAACACCTAATGGGGGTGGTGGCTGGGAATGATGCTAATATAAGGCTGCATGCTTTGCTGAGCATCCTATGGAGCAGCCTCTTCCTGCTTTAAGGCTTTGCTGGAGCATATTCTCCTCACTGGGAATCCGGCCACTAAGTTAACAGTCTTGGAGACAGGTACTGTCACAGCACCAGCTCTTGAGCATAATGTGCAAACTGATAGCTAGCTGAGGTTTGCCCTCCTGAAAATGGAGTGATTATAGAGCACAGTGGGGCTCAGTGTCACTGGGGAAGCGGATGTTGAAAGCTACACAGCTAGCTGTGCAAATTGCAGTCCCTGGCTTACCTGGAGAGGTCAGCAAGCAATGCAGCTGGGTGGCTGTCTTGTGGCTGGCATGGCTGCCTCTCTGCAGCCTGTTCTGAAAGGCTGATTCCAGCACATTCCCTCCGGTGGCACTCAGTGTACTTTTCCTTTTTTTTGTTTCAGAGTACGAGAGAGGTCCTGAGTCCCAGTGTGATACGGGATGCAGAGATACAGGGCCCAGCAGGAGAAGGAAACTTTAATTTTGTGGGGTTTTGTTTTTGCCTTGTTAACGTGGAAAGGCTGAGGGGTTATTTGTTATTTGTGCAGAAGTGACACTTCCTTGGGTCCTGGTCTGGGAGAGTCCTGGAGCTGGGAGATGTAATAAGGATCAGCAAAGCCCCATTCACGTGAGGAGGCTTGGTGCTCACTTAGTGTCACCTTGGGAACATGTCCTGCAGTATGGACCTGCTGTGAGGGCTGCTGAGCAAAGTTTTCATGTCATGTGACCTTTTCCAAGCCAGTGTAAGCTGGAGTGCAGTGAAAATCTTAACACTGTGCTGCAAATCCATGTGCAGCAGCTGCCACAGTGAGGGAGGTGAGGAGCTCACAGAGGAAGCCTGAAATTAAGTATCAGCTAGACATTTTGGATTAGATCTGAGTCACATTGCAGTAAACCCTTTAAAAATACACCAGGAGAGAAGATTTCCTTTCTTTTTATGCTTGTTGGGTTGATTTCCTTGAAAGGTATGCTGCCTTTTTGAGGGACAGGAGGTAACATTGACAGGAGGTGCACTATCAGCTCCCATGTCTGGGACTTCTTATCAGGTGACCTTATTTGTGTTACCAGCAGCTTTCAGAAGCAGAGATAATATTTTGTTGCTGTGGTGTGGATTTGGCAGGTGCAGTTATCACTGCCTTAGACTGTACTCTCTTTTGTCCAGCTGTTGTCAGGCTCCTCCTACCTGTCATTGATTTTATTTGCTCAAAAAGAAAGAGGGCTTTAATTGCATAAATCAGAATGTACAAGGACCATATTAACCTGAAGAATTCCTGCTGGATCCCACTCCATTTCCATCACCTTTGTCACAGTGAGCACAGGTTCACTGTCACAAGCACTTGTGACACCACACTGCAGACCAGGCTGGGGCGCAAAAGTACAAAGGCTACAGGAAAATGCAAATAACACACCCTACTTTTCCTTGGCTCTTTGTTTCCTTGGGGAAGGATATTTCTTCCCTGCCTTTTTATGGCACAGCTGCATGAACACTTTGGGACAGTCTTGCTGCATGACGTGCTATAGGTGAGGATGGGGAGCACAGGCTCCTGCAGCCCTCATGGTCTGCTCCATACAGGTAAGGTGGAGCTACCACCTGAGGAAAATATTGGATGGAGGATGGAGAGTGTCGTGACAGGGTTATTTATTGTTTCCCTGCTTGAGGTTGTTCTGTGGCCTCTGCTGAAGAAAGGGGCTTGGGGGCAAATCTTTGGTCTGAGCATGTACTGTATCTTCTTCTGCTCTTACAATCAGTGATGTCAGCCTGTGATGTCATCCTTCCATGCCTGTGGAGAGATGGGCTCAAATGTCTGATTTGCCATTCCTGGGTGCTTTGTGCTTCCTGAAGTCACTTTCTTCTCAGGAACAAAAATCTCGTTAAAGCAGGGTTTTAACAGGAGTGGTGGAATATAAATTTTACAATAATGCTTTTGCAATTTATCTTTGATATGTAAATATTACATGCCATCTCAGTGTTACCTGGTAGAATTCAGGGCCATCAGATATCTTGGCTAGCAAGTGCATAGCAAGATAAGAAGAATAATCAGCTTTAATTTTTTGTATGAGTAAGAAAATGCTTCGTAGAGAAAGTGGGAGGGCCTAGGGAGGTTTTGGAGGGCCAACCTTCATGGTTCTTCAAGCAACAGAACAATTTGGCAAAGGAAAAGAGTTCTTTAGTAAGGAAGAAAACTTCCTTGAGGAATCCGTTCTCTGGAGCACTTTTGCTTTGCTCTGGAGAAGCTGGTGTGTACTTGCTCCATCAGCTTTTGTTTGAAGTCTCAGTTGTGCTCCCCATCAAAGCCTTGCATCGTTGTCCTTACAGCTCTTGAGACTTACCTGGAGGAGAGCAGTCTATGGCATACACTGAAATGTGACCCCCAAATTCTGCACTTAATGCTGTTCAAAGACCTCTGCAAAGTAGAACCAGAAAAAGCAGTGCATCTAGTCTGTCCCTGAAAAATGCAGAGTACTTGTCTAGAAGTTGCTTTGGACAACCAGGATGCTGGAGCTAGATGGGTAGTTTAAAAGTCCTGGTGTATCTATCAATTATTCCCTTCAGACAGCTGTATTCAGACAAGAACAGCCCGGGCATCCCAGGAAAGGGGCTGTTACCTCTCAGCGCGGAAAGTCACCACAATCCTTACTCATAGCCCAGTGCTTTTTCCTTCACTGTCTTCAATGAAGAAACTCATGCAAGCTGGACAGAGGAAAAAGGGCACTTAGTGCTTCAGGTCCATGACTGTCTTAGTGCATGTAATTACCTGGAAACAAATATGATTATAGACATCTCCCATAGTCACAGGCAATGCTGAACAAGTCATCTGCTTAATGGGGACTGTACATCTGAAACTGCTACAGCTCTATGGATGACTGGCTCCTTTCTATGTACATAAATCTGTGAGTGTGTAGTAGGCTGTAAAATTCATGAGCACTTTGAGCCTTATAAATTTTATCCAGTGTGGCCTTTAAAATCAAGGGTTGTTATTAGTATTAAATGCAGATTTTCCTTATTATTAACCCCCTGCTCACTCTTTGCCCTGTGTTGGGGGGAAAAGATAGAAAATGAACACTAAAGAAAAGGGAAAGAGAAGATTTAGTTCATTGAATGGAAGTAGTGAAATCACTTGTAGGTCTACAGATTGGCAGACTAAAGCCTGGTAGTAAAGATTATATAATCCAAATGGGAAGAATTTGAAGGAGGATATTCCCATTAAATTTTAACTGCCTAAATGCAGCATTGCTAAAATAAAATATGTATGAAATAAATCACTGTTCACCACAGCTAGATGGTTTTCTTGGCAGAATTTAACTCAGTTAAGAATGTGAGATGTAGTGCTGTTGAAATATGTTGCACTGATATTATGAGGATGGAACTGGTAACTGAAACCTTGAATTTACACCTCTGTGCTGCTTTTTCCATGATTTGGCTGCTGTCCTGAGGAGCCATGCCAAAGCATGTACATGGCTGGAACATGCCTGGGAGCAGGGGAGAGTGAGACTACACCGGGCCAGGCTTCAGGGCAAAGCTGTTTTACAGGTCTGCCAGGACTTGGGACAGACACAGGGGGACCCAGGGTGTTTGGTTCTCACAGACTTCTTGGCGGGCTAGTAAAACTTATCCCAGAGCAGTGTAAGGATATCCACACTCCATTGCAGGCTTTGGACCAGTCCTCATTACTATCAGAGCATTGCATGCTCTCACTCCTGTATTTTCTTCTCTCCTTCCATGCTTTCTTCTTTTATCATGGAGCGGGGTGGTTTTTTCTCTTACTTTCTTAAAAAGAAAAACTGGTGTTAGGACTCTGTCCTATTACTCAAAGTGCTTGTTCTGCCACGTGTACACATAAATTTGATTACACTGGCCATATGAAAGATGCACGAAGGTTCAGTTTTGGGAAGTATGCCAAGGAGATCTGAATGAGCAGCTGCTTGATGCAGGCATGTGCACAGTAATTGAGTTACTGATCAAGTACTGTATCAATGAAACAATCTTCATAAGTTCTGTGTATTAAGTAACTATAGCCTTGATGTTGTGGTAAGTGGAGTAACCTTTTTATTGATTTTGTTGTTGTTGAATATGCATGTTTTGTACCTCTTAATAAGGCCATCCTTTTCTAGCTGTTTCTGTGTCCTTCAGAACTGAGGCTTTTCTTTCAATCGCTTGTGAAGGATTTTCCTGTCACTGCTTGTACCAAGGAACTTCTCAGATGTCCTTCTCAAGGCCCCTTTGCTGCCTTCCTCCTCAGCGGTGAGAAATCCTGCAGTGTCACTCCAGTGACTCACCCTCTGCTCCCCCTTCCCTCTCCTGTGGCACTCACAGGTAGGACATTCTCTTCTATTCTCACTGCTTCCCAAAAAATAAAAAAATTGCTCCAATTCTGTTGGAGTTTTTTATATCTTCTGTGGAGCTTCTTCCTTATCTATCCCTCCCTACCCTTTGTATTTTCAGGAACACTTAAGGTCACAGGACTGCAGGATGACAGTAGCAAATATAATCCACCCCTGGTGTGTCTCAGGGACAACAAAAGTGGGTCCATTAAGACCCTATAATGCTCTGGATTCAAAGGTAGTTGCTTGTCTTTCTCCTCTTACCTTGTGTGTTTTTTCTCCTCTGTAGTTGGGTGTTCCACAGTTAATCTCTGGTCCAAGGTGTAGCTAAATTTGTGTTCATGGTGTTGGCATCAAATTGCAGAAAAAAACAGCTGAAGAAAGAGTGAGCATCATCCTGGGATCTTCTTTTGCAGCAGCTGTTGGAGATGCTTCAAGGCAGCGTAGGATGGCAAATATAATAACCCACAACACAGTAACTCCGTGAGCATGTGACCTAGGGGCATGGATGGCATGCAGCCTGCGAACTTGAGGAGAAGTTGTTTTGCAAACCTTTATTTTGGAGTCAGTCTGAATCCCAGATGAGACCTGAGCATGTGCTTTCCCTGCAGCAAAGCTGTTTAGCTCTCCCTGGTCAGGACTAGACATGACTTACAGTGTAGGTGATGACAATACAAGGGACCGATAAAGGTCATTTAAACCCGTTTTGGGATGCAGACATTACAGGTAAACTCCTGAAATATCACATCAACAAGAAGCACAGTTTTAAAAACTAACCCATTGCTCTGTCTAAAAGAGGACCTCACCCCTCATTTTGAATGTTGCCAGTGGGTTTGTTCTGGTAGCTGCAGCTACCAAGAGGAGGGCTGCTTTTTGCTCTTCTCCAGGATCTTCTCATTTTACGTCCTTTACATTGGTGCCTTCCTCCCACCCTTTTCTAGTTAAAGAAAAGAAAAATTAAAATCAGAAATTATTTGGCATTAATATGTTTCCACTTGTAGCTTGTGCTCACACAGAGAACTTAAATGGACATCTGCTAGCAAGGAGAATTCATTGTTTCCCAATGTTTGTTCTTACTAGGGCAGGTGTGTGAACTAATGGAAAAAGAAACGTTTGATTTTCTTAAACTCAGATGACCATAGAAAAGTGACACGAGAAATAATGTGTCCTCACTGGTAAACAGAATCCGAATCATGTAAATGCCTCTGAACAAGAGTTTGTAGATCTGCCAAAATGAATCCAGGAATACTGAAAGTGTTCTTTCTTTGATGTTTTATGTGGGGGAAAAGACAAGGTTTTGCATCATGTTCATAAAACCAATATCCTATTTATTGTCACTGATAGCAGGTGGGACAGGAACTTAAGCATCATACTCCTCTTTCCCAGAAACCTCTCTCTGAGGCATTCTGTCTCAATGTGATCAAACTAGAGTTTCATTCACCTCCTTTTTTAAAGCTTTTGCTTCCTGCAAAATGAAGCTGTCCAAGGAAGTGGGGGGAAAATGTTTGACGCTTTAG
>WAAG01042067.1:3476-30568 GCA_013390105.1 Tichodroma muraria
TGTCGCGTGCTGTCGCGTGCTGTCGCGTGTTGTCGCGTGCTGTCGCGTGTTGTCGCGTGTTGTCGCGTGTTGTCGCGTGTTGTCGCGTGTTGTCGCGTGTTGTCGCGTGTTGTATTGTTCGCTGCGCGGACTGCACGCCTGCGTCCGTAACGCCGGCGGCTGTGCGTGTGTTCCTGTCTGCTCAGGCTGCCGTTCCCATGGATTCCGAGTAGTTCTTTTTAGTTTAATTCCTCAGTGTTTGCAAATACAGATGCGATTTAAATTCTGCAAAATTCCAAGCGGGGCATTTGTCAATATCTTTGTCGGTTCAGGAAGGCAAAAACAAAGAGTCAACATCTTAAACCCTTTATTTTTTTACAACATATACAAATACAGTTTATTCAAGTCAGCAGAGAGAAAACAGTCTAGGTGGAGAAGTCGCTTTTAAAATTATTAATTTTACATCGTTTCCAAACATATAAAGACTGGCACATCGTGATGTTGCATTGTCAGAATATTTTGACGTACTTGAAGAGGCAGCGGAAGACAACTGTACAAGTGATCCTGAAAGAGCTTATACATCTCTTGGAGCAAAATCTATTTACTGCTATTTATTTTTGTGTTTAATTTGCTAACTCTGCCAAATACAAAATATTTATCACAGACAGGAAAAAATTTCTACCATTAGTACGTTTAGTGGGCTACCCTGAAAGTAAATTGAGTTTTATAGTGGGATAGTAACAGACAGTGATTAAAAACCAGATGTTAATTGAAGCATTTGAAGAGCAGAACAGACGATTGAGTTTCAGAAGCTGCAGAGTTTAGCCTGTAAATCTACCAGCAAGGTTTTCTCTTTTTGAAAATAAACTGTGAATGTAAGAGAAAGTATTCTTGAAATATCTGGATATTTCCGTGTTGAAGTGTTTAATTCTCAAAAGCCTGTCAGTTCTAGAAGCAGACACCTTTCTAAAAGCAGCCATTCAGACACCTCACTTAGTAATATTTGTAAGCAAGAAAAAAAGGTATCACTAGGCTTAAAGAAATGAAAACAGAGATAGGTTTTTAGTGTTCTGCCTGCTCTTTCTGGGGTCAGTAAGACAGAACAAGGAAGCCCTTTGGGCGGTGGAGGAAGCAGCTCCTGGAGTGCCCCGGTTTTCACAAACACAGCAGCTCTGCACTCACATGGGAGCTGGGACTGCCCAGCTTTTGGCCCTTACAGTCACAGGGAAAAGGTAAGAAACTGGCAGAAAAGTAGCAGGTTTTAAGTAGTACGGATTGAAATACTTTTGTGTTTTGGCTAATAGGCAACAGAGCAGAAGCAAGAGATTGCCACCTGTAAAGTGTGCAGTGCAAGGCCTGCTACTGCTCAGAGACTGCTTGTTTCTGGAAGATGTTGATTATTTACATTCCTTTCTTTCAAACTTTATCCTGGAAGCTGCTTCCTGTAAATAGTTTGCAGTGTAAAAATGAATGTATTTTCCTAATTGATGGCCATACTCAGCCAAAAGCATGAAAAAGGACAAAGTTATTTTGTCAGTTTTGTCATAGGAATGTGTGGACAGATTCCTGTAGAAATAAAATCTGTGGCTAAACAGAATAAGCATTCCAATTAGCTTAATAACTTACACATGAAAGCTCTTTAACTGGGCTTTCACGAAAGTTAACAACTTTTTGAAACCTTGCTTTTCACTGCTTCAAGTGGTATTGTATTTCCACTACTTGGAACCAGCAAGAGGAAGGGCACTGCAATTCTTTCCCAAATTCATCCCAATGTGTATCCTGTGTCACCAAGAAAAGTTTACCTGGATATTTACCAATACCTAAACTTTAAATTAGCGATACTTGTACATTAATGAAATTGCTGGAACAGGTTCATTAGCCTTGCATAGTTCCAGATGTCTACAGGCCTACAAAGTTGAGGGTTCTTAAATAAAAAGCCAAATATTTTGCTGTTCTTTTTCACTGTGATAAACAGGAGCAGAAGGAGGTTTTGACTGTGATTGATGATGAAGATACTTAATAAGCTATTCCCACAGCTAGAAAAATTGTGTTAGCAGAAGTAGTACAAAACTGCTGATTTTAAATGGCCACAAGACTTCAGGCTAATGTTAGGCCTGTGGTGCACAATATGACATGACTACTGATGTCCCCTTTGCTTCCCCATGATTTTTTTTTGTTTGTTTTTATAGCTATGTGACAGAAAAGCATTAGTGGATGACAGCATGGGTATAAGAACTTTCTATGTTGAGTCCAATTAATTAGCAATGGTGTCTGCCAGCCTACTGTGATACTACAGGTGATGTTAAGAATTTTCAGAGCTGCTGAAGATTAAAAAAAACCAAAACCCAAGAAACCACACCAACAAAAAAGAAAAAACTAAACAGGTAAGGGCAAATTACAGGACATTAAGCGTTGTTTTTTAAAATGCCATAAAAACACCAAAAGGAAAAAATTCTCAGTGACATCAAACTGCTACTGTGTTAAAATAACAGAGACCATGAGGCTAACATTTAAAAAAATGGTTGCCATTAGTTGAATTGTGCAGCAGGTTGATGTATTTCCCAGTAATTCCAAAGCAAAGTACGCATATAAAACTATGTGTAAGTTGTCACTTTCTAACATTTTGCTCGGGATCAGTCTTTTCCTTGAGCAGGGTGGGGAAGGAGCACATGTCGCTCACAGGGACTGCTACTGTTGGAATTGGTAATGAGTGACAGGCTCAGCTGGCTGGGGGCTTGAGCTGGGTCATGTTGCTGATCTGCAAAATGCTGCTTTGGTATACAAGTTCAAAACTTTACTTTTGTGAAAGGTGAGCAGTGGAAAGTGCATGGCCTCTGTGGGGATAACACCACTGAGAAATTTGACTTTTTTCTATGTCTGTGGTTATTTTTCCTGAAAGCTGGAAGTGACCTCAAGAGGGCACTTTTTTGCTTTGGTTAAATGGCTACTTTATAGGCATTTTCTGCAGTGTATAGTGAAACACTTCATAGCTTCTGGTGACAGAATGCAGATTCTGTCTGCTTGTTTATATACCAGTTAATGACTTGTTTTATTTCACTTTCTTATTCATAGTGGGGGCATTAGCTGTCATGAGACTACTGCTTGTAACTTCTTTCCTCTGCTTAGGGTTTGCTCTAGGGAAACAAAAGCATGTGCAGAGCAGTTTGTTCCCAACAGACACATTTCTTGTGGGAGATCAAAGGGATGGCTGATTGCAGCAGTTGTTTAATTTGTGCCCCCGTAATGGATTATTTTAAATAACTAAATACATCAGTAACTCCCATGGAGGGAAAAAAAAAGAGACTACCACAACTAACTTAGATAACAAAAGATGAATTCAGCACACGTAAAACTTCACAACAGTGTTTCTATGTAAACAGAATTGTCAAGAGTGATAGTGTAAAGTTCTTTATACTCTCTGGGTTTAACGGACAAGTAAAAAGACAGTTCCTGACTACATGGAAAAATGTGGTTTGAATTCAGAATTTTGAAATGTTAATTGCACTTACCAATGCCTTGTTTTGAATTTGGTCAGTACTGGGTATTAAACACCTTGTGCTGAAAGGAAACAACCAGAATAGTTCTAATATTTTTTTTTCCTCTAAATTCAGAGAAAGATAAAAAAGTCTGCATTTTCTAAAAAGTAGCATATGATAAATATACTATACAATGGCATGTACTTTGAAACATGATAATAAATATTCTTTCTTTAAACACAAGCCTGGAAAACTAAAATTCATAAGAAAATGTTGTTCCTTGCCAAGGTCTCACTACCAGTAAGGTGTATTCAGCTATTGTACATTATTTTGTTAATGTAGATAAACCATAAATATTTTCGAGTGTTTTGTATATATTCACCAAAGATAAACAGATATGGAAAGGAAGTTACAGTATTTTAAAATCTCTTTACAATCACTTAACACAGTGTTTAACAGTAATTGTCAGGTAAAAGTGCGTTATTTTAATATAATACACATAAAAGAACACTCTGGTTCTCTGCCTTCAGATTCCTTAGAGGCAACAAGCTAAAATTATCTTTTGTTTGAAAAGGGGAGGGTGATGACACGTGTTTGTTTACAACATACAGTCACAGAAAACTTCTCCATCCGCCTATGGAGAATCTGCAGATGTGAAGATACAGGAAGAGAGGAATCTTCCGAGAGCGGACAGGCATCTTTCCCATCTACAGTATCCCATTTAGGATTCCCAGATTCTGGATGTTAATCCAGGAGCATTGCCTGGATTAAGCATCTGTAGCACAGGGCACACAATTGCTGACCAGTCCAGTCTGCAGCAGGATCCTTCAAAGGCACTGCAGAAGGATTCAGTCATGTAAATTCCAGGTTTGAGTTTCAGAAAAGAAAAGAAAAGAAAAAAACAAAACAAAACAACAAACAAACAAACAAACAAACAACCCCCAGGAAAACCCAAAAAACCAAAACGCCAGCAAACCTAACCAAATGCAGAAGAGGAAAAGTGACTCTGATTTTCCCATAATTTACTTTCCTTGAATTCAGACTGTTTTAATGCATTAGGGGGTTTATAGCAGCCTAAAAAACTATAAAATTCATCCCTTCCTATTTGAAATACCTTGCAAATGAAAACAGTGCTTGAATTCTGTTAATTTAGTGACTCAGCAGCAGCATTACACTGCATGTCAAGTAATGCTTTAATAATTAGATATATACAGGAAAAAAACACCGTAATCTTAAATTTGCCATCTCCGAGATGGGATTATCAACACTGAAAAAGATTTCTTCTTCATTTGCTATGAGCTGCAACTTCGGAGCTGCTGTCCCAGTGCTGCAGTAGCACTGTGCAAGCGTCTGGTTAGTGTACGGTGCTGGGCAAGTGGCACTTACTATCTCCATATAAACGGGACAGTCTTTGTTGTGTATTTCAGTTTGAAGTCAAGCAAGATGGAAGAAATTGAAGAGATACAGAAAGGATAGTGTAAATGTTTAAACATTGCTGGCAAAATTTCCACAGACAGAAATTAAACTTGTTCTAGCTAAAAAAGAGATCACCAATCCTGATGATTTTGTTATCTGGACGTAACAAAAACCAATAAAAGCTCCACCGCTCACTTCCATTTGCCGTGGCCCAGAGCAAAAGAGTAAGAGAACTACAGTATTTAAGCACAATTGCTGATAAAATGAGTACTGCAAAATCAACCGGGATGCCACATTTTGGATTAAATGGACAGCGAAAGTGGGTGGAACGCCACCACTCTGATTCGCTCGGAGACCTTCGTGATGTCGCCGTGCCTGTGCACACCAGCGTGCGAGGCTCTTACGGATCATCCTGTCAGTCCTTGCACCTCACTTGGTTTGAATCCTCGGTGCACGCCGCACTGGATGCCTGCCCAGCGCTCGGGTCGGTGTCTCCTACCTGAGCAGCCTTGCCGTGGCAGCAGCCGGGACTACTCCACGCCGTCGCTGAAGGCCAAGGCGCACGCGGCTCGCTCCTCCCTGCCCTGGGCGCCGTCCGACAGGACCTGCGGCGGCGCGAAGCCCCGGTACTGCTTACTCGACTTGGTCAGCTTCTTCAGTTCACTGGTGAAGGAGATGCCTTTCCTCCTGTCATCTCGTGCTGCCTGTGAAAATTAGAAAAGGTCACAGAGGTGGTTTAACAGCTGCTTGTTTTCTGGGAAATGAGGAATGGATATGAAAACGCCTAACATACTGCTAAGCAGGCCGCCCTTTAGGAATTCAGTACTGCTGTGCTTTCATCCAGGCACGTCCTTCTGACTCTTCTGAATAAATTAATTAAAAATTATGCATTGTTAAGGATATGTTTAGCAAATTTGGTAATCTATGCTTATAATACAGTTACTTTAAAGCAACAATGGCTGTGGATTGGTGGTGTTTGCTGGAAAGGAGAACACAGCTCCTTCTCCCAGCAGGCATGTACTTCATTCCTGCCATTTTTAAAGACTGAGATAAAGCAACAGAACAGCTTTTTCACTGGGCAGGAATAAAGGGGACTTTATTCCAGTAGCTTTTGAGTTCAGCCCATTTGAATGGTCCTTTATTATGATGGGGAACATGGCATGCACAACCAGAAAGTTTTGGGAAACAGAAAGCTGGTAGCAGATAAAGGTTGTTCTGGATTTGCAGGCTGTGAGGGAATCGTGTTGCTGGATGTAACTGATACGGTTTGCAAAGGAAGAAGTAAGGGAGGTTCAGAGAAAAGAGGAAATCTGCTTTCTGCTGTAGTCTGTCCTCTCCCCCTGCCCTTATACCAGTCTGTCTCCCTTGCATGGAAAGCAGGTTCCCATTAAGCTGATCACACACCATCTATAACACCTGCTGCAAAGTACTGCATCTTTTACCTGAACTTGTTCTTTCAGCTTAAGGATAAATTTTCCTGCTCCCTTCCACTTGCTTTGGGCCTGAAACACACACTCTTGATCAGAAAGAATCCTCTGAGATGGTTTAGATGTTGAAGACTTTTTGTTTGCTGGCTCTTTTGTCACCTCCTCCAAGAGCACGTAATCACTTGGGTTTGGATTGCTCAAAATGCTGTAGGAGTATTTGGCTTTGCAGAGAGTCTGTTTAAAAGCAGAAAAACAAAACAAAAAACAAGGCATTCCCTCAGATTCAGGTCACTAAACTGCTTCTTCAGCTTATGCTGAGAACAAACCCCACCTTAGCTTGTTTGAAACCAACTTCCACTTTGTTGAGGTGGGCACGTGCTCTTACCTGCTGTATGACATCCTGAGCCGTGCTGAGGCGTGGAGCTTTGATCACGGTGCGTGGTTGCTCTGGGGAGACATCATGTACCTGAACAAAGAAGCTGTCATCCTCAGAGCTGATGGCTGCTTCTTCCTTTGCTTCTTGAAAGACATTTCTCTCATTTAAGTTCTACAGAGGAAATGACAGACAAATTAATTTACTTCAGAGAGGTAACTAATAGCTGGTGGTCACACGAGAGTTTTATTACATGGAAATTGGAGACTCTGTGGTTGCCTCAGCTGCATTTTGTTAAATGCATTGTAAGAGGGTTTTGACAAGCCACTGTTGCTAATAATACATAATAATAATGCTAGTAAATACCCATGTTTTCTAAAATCAGTATCTGAAATACGTTTCATAGTAGGTGAGGAATGGAGATGTTTGCATAGCATCACATTTCACAAAAATGCTCCTTTAAATCTTTCCCTTATGTATACAAAATGATGTTTTACCATGTAATGGTACCAGTACGATGGGAGATGGTGGAAAGGGTTCTTTTCTCTCCTGTCCCTGCACTAAAGCCAAAAGAATTTAGAGAGCCAAAATCTGAGTGAACATTTTCCTGTGGTGTGGAGCAAGAGGAAGGCTGCGTGTTTCTCTCTCCCTTTTCAATGACTACTGCAGATTTTAGACAGAATTCCTCCTTGAACCTTCTCTCAGAGAATGCATTTCTGTCCAACGCCTTGGAACACTTGGAACAGAGCTTGGATTCATAAGCTGTAAATATGGGCTGTGTATTGCACCCTGTCACTGGACCTGCTCCTTGGTTTTCCAGTCAGATTTGCAGCTTCATTTCTAGCTCCAAGCTCTGAGGTGCTGCAGAAAGGCTCAAAATTATGAATAATGCTTCGAGGTACTCACATCACAGTATAGAACAACAGCATAATTTTCACATGTGCTAAGGCAGATTTTATTCCATTTTCTGAAGGAATGGGGCTTGGCACGACACACGTGGCAGCATTCACTGACAGAGGCAGTGCTGCAGCCAGTGGAATTCAGTAGGCTACTATTTCCACAAACAAATTTTTACCTTGTCATTTTTGTTCCAAATATTAGAAATAAAGGAAACCAAAACATGGACTTGTGTAATATAATAGCAATTTGTCTAATTGAAGCTTTATCAAAAGTTCTGTCAAAATAAGCAAAAATACATTTTTCAGTTTAAAGTATACCTCTGTCATATATATATATGTAAAATCTGTGTACTAAACAAATGTTTTTATTTGCTGAACTGACCACACAAAGTGCCTCTGAAAATGGGATCATTAAGTGTCTTTCTCCTGCTTTTTTGGTCTCTGTCTCAAAGCCTGGGTACTAGCATATTTTAAACTGTAGATGCTTTGCTCATAGTTTAAACTGAAGTCATCTTCCTCCTTTAAATTAAAAGAAACCACACATTTCATTATTTTAGCCTATAACTGATAATTTAATCATCCTTTGAGGCTTTTAGACTTATTCTTTAATATTAAAATTATTTTTAATTTTTCTAGACAGATGAGAAGTTGATGCCACCTAAATTGATGGTGGTTTTCTGGAGTTCTGTTATCTATGATCCTTTGGTATTAACTATTATCTTTATATTAATTTCCTATCATGGCATAATCTAGATTTGCATTAAATTCACTTTAATGGAGAACAATCACTCCAAACAGAGTCACTGAACTGGTGACTGAGCCATAATGAATAAACACCACACATTTGATACTGGAGCTAAGGGAGGTCCAGTTGGTGTCACACAGGTGTACAGAGTCCAGTTGTCCTTCTCACTCAAGAGTTAAGTTTGTTTTTCAATAATGCACACAGCATTGATATTACTCACCAAGGAGTGAAACAAATACTGCACCCTTTTCGTTTCCTAAGAAACGAAGATTTCGCTGTCCTAAGAGCTATTTTTAGCTACCTTTGTAAATAATAATTTATCTAAAACAGACTTACTTCCTCTCGAGTTTTAAAGATGATTCTTCCAACATATCCTTCTTCTGGGAACCAACTGTTTAAAAGCTGCACTAGCCCTTCTTCAGGACCAATCACTCTCTGGAATGGTGGTTTTCTGCATTCACTCTTTTCTTTACATATAAAAGTTTTCTCTTCCATCAGAAAATAGTCTGCAGAGCACGACTCGGTACCTTTTATGGTAGCCAAGAGCTAGAACAGACAACACACAACAATTAGAATCCTAAATATGAACACTGCATAATTAGTAGTTATAAATGAGAATGAATAAGGAAGCTTTAAGAATCAGTAACTATTCTGACAGTGCAGGCAGGATTTCTGATGTGCTATTTATTATTCAGCTATTTTACTCCAGGGTAATGTCCTGTTCTCTTTAGCCCAGCCAAGCAGTTCAACTCTTCCAGACAAGGCAGTACTATTTAAGCTTATTTCGGTCCTTTTTGGCTGGCCAGAAAATTTATTCATAATCCCAGGACAGTACAGTCTTTTCCCACTGCTAGAATAACAATCCCTGCTGAGTTAACTGGTTTTTCTACTCATGAACTTAGCCCTCTAACTTTTACTCTCTGTTCCTACGGTGCTTCAGTTCAAAGAATTGTGCAGGAATGTTTGCCTTTGTTCTAAGGAGAGCCCCCTGCCCCCATCGACTAGAGAGATTGTTTTTCTCATCTGCATATGCCCAAATATTAAAATACTAATAGGGAATATATTCTAAGATTATAAACCCATTATCTGAAGCCAAGATTGGGAGAATTCCACTGATTATATCCTGTGTTTGCTGTGTAATTAATCCCACAGCAACGCATTTCTAACAGCACCCATTGCTGTGATGAATGAACTACAACAACCCTGTGTGTGAGAAGCACAGGGAGGTGCAGAAGGATGTTAGCGTGGATTCTGGCAATGAAGAGTCTGCAATTCAGCAGGAAGCTCACCTGATGGAGCAGCTGTGCAGCCGTGGTCCCCGCACTTACACTGAAAACAGTGAAAGGCTCCGGGCCTGGAATTCCATGAACTGTCACTTTGTAAGTCACGGCAGCTTTCCTTTCTCCCAGGCTAAACAACTGTTCAGACAACGTTCAACAGGTTACTGGATGTTTTTACACAGGCATGTTATTTCTAGGTTGCTTAAAAGAAACTGTACACACAAGTTGTAAGGGCCTTGACAAAGCAAAGCTGTTCAGTTCATACGTGGCTCTTTCTTACACTATGGATGGAGGCATCTAAAAAAACCCCAACAAACCCTCCAAAAGCCTCCATCGTATCTTGAAGCTGAAGAGAAAGAAGAAAAAGGAAGTTTTCCAGTGGGAATACATAAACTACCACTGGACAAAGGACCAACCTCCATCATTCATTCCCCGTTCTAGCTGAGCTCAGATATTTGGATTCAGCAAAGAGATTACTGGATGAAAAGCTGTAGCTTTGTTTTAACCTCCAAAGTATTTGTTCTTCCTTTCTACCCTAGTAATCCACCAAGATACAAGTTTGGCATGTATTCACAGGAGGTAATATCTGCAACACATCTGCTGTACACACGGGAGCTCAGAAGGTTTTATCTAACACTTTAGGAGTCAGCAAAATGATAAAATACATGTCTAAAGTTGCCAAAACAGAAGTAACTCAGGTAACCTCACAGTAAGGGCTTTTAAACAAAAATCACATCTATGCGTACATATTTTTACATATACAAATATCTGTATGTGTGTATACATATTTGCACATATAAACATATGGATGTGCACACACATATATAAATCTGTATGTATTTATGGAACTACAGAATTCATCTTTTCTTGTAACAGAAATCAACTTTACTCTCATTATTTCAAAGTTGTTGGTGATTTGCATCTTCCTTTTTTTTTGGTCTCAAATGCTTTGCTTACAATGCATGCACAAAGGAATGCATGAGGCTGCACTGAACCTGACTGCTCATCCACATTTCCCCCCACCTAATTTCTTGTTCTATACTTAAATATAGCAGAGAAGCAAGTCTTTGAAACATTTACCTTCCCACTTTTATATTCAGGTGGGATAATCTTACTTCCACCAAAACGAAACAAAAAAAAAAAAAAAAGGCGGCATCAAGGTATGTCTGAAGAATGTACAGGTTTGAGGGCTATTATCTTTGACCACTCTGGCCCTATAAATCTTCACATCATAGTAGTTATTAAATCAAGAATACAGGTAATTCACACACACAAACAAAAACTAAATTACCATAGATGCAGGCAGAGTGTTTCCAGAGGGACTTTCTTCCATTCTCCGACTGTTTATGAACAAACTGGAAATTTCTAATGTTTCATTGTGTAGGTTATGGAGCTGGACATGTCTGTAGCCTAAAGAGGAAAAATCCTTCTGTAAATACTTTGCCACATCCTAGGATACAAGTCTCATAAATGGAAAACTCAAAGTTGCCATATTTATAGCTACACTTTGCCACACAGGTAGGATTTGAAGCACTCTAATAACACTGCATTGACACTGTACAACAGTGTTAACACAAATCCTACTGCTGAGTGGCTCATAGAGCAACCTGCCTTTGTTTTGCCATAATATTCAATACAGTCATACATAAAATATCTAAATATCGGAACATGAATGAAACAGAGTGAAATTCTCATTGGAAAATGCACATGCATGGCCAAATCTCCTCATATGCCAACCCAGACAGCTGTGTGACGTTACTCTGGAACAAAGCAAATGTAAAAGAGCTACTGGCAACATGGGAACTCCCTCCCCCAGGTGTCACACAATTAGTGATCTCACTAATCTCTCACTTTCTTTCACTCTTTTTTTCAACTCCCCTCCAGCCATGGCTGCAATTCCCCTCTGCACATTGGTCAGCAGTTACAGCAGTTTCTTGGGCAAAGCAGGAGTGAAACCACTCAGTTTCCTAAGGGAGCAGCCAGCCAGTCCCCTGGGGAACACAGCCTCAGGAGCACCCTCAGGATTGGAGCAGGTGTGTACCACATGCCCCTGCCTCCACAGCACAGGATCGACCTTTTACAAGTCACTGGGGCGGCTGCCAGCTCCCAGGGAGTCTTAGATCAGCGCTGTACTGCCAGGCCGTGGTGTGTTGTCTGGTATTTGCTCCCTGTCTCCTCTAGAAAAATGCAACTGATTAAAAATTTCCCTCTGGAAAGATTCAGCCCAGGAATCTGCTGGACCATTTTGGCTCAGGTTGCCACCACGAACTATACTGTACCTCTCTTCAGCGCTTTTAGGGGAATGATTCTCTGAGCCGTTACAGCTGAGCTGTTATTTTCAACAACCGCGAACCGCAGGAAGACCAAATCTTCGAAGTGAACCCGGAAAAGGAACTGCTCGTTCCACATGGGGTTGAGAGTATTGCGGTGGATGGGCTTCGTGCGGAAGTGGCAGCTGTCCAGCGGCATCCCCAGCACGTCGACCTCGATGCAGGGGCTGCCTGTGCTGTTGCTGGGGCAAACGTTCTGGCCGGACACGATCTGCAGCCGAGGAGGACAGAGAACAGTTAGTGGAGCAGGCCCTGTGCCGTCACGGTCCTGAGCTAAATGCTGCTCGGCACACCCCAACTTTGTTAACGTGCTGAATGAATTACAGCACTCACTTTTGTGATTTGCCAGCGCCGTAAGTTCAAAAGCAGAGCTCCCTCAACCCTCCCAACACCACTGCTATGGTATCTTTCCTCTGAAAAAATACACTCTACAACTGTTCAAGGCATCTGAACATTAATCCAGAAAGAATGTACCAGTAATGTAGTCAAAAAGGATCACATTTTCTTCTCCATTACTCGGGGGTGATGGCACTGAGCTCTGGCTTGCTTTGGCATACACAACATAAGAATTAAGTGTGCAATGACCACAGCTGGGAGAATTCTGATTCGTATGAATCCCACTTTTCTGACACATTTCCTGGAAAGGACTAGCTTCTGAGAGTACATTTTTTTGGCCACGAATCCATGAATTATGTATCTTGTTATATAACTTACAAAAAATATTTTTTCAAGATTCAGTACAGCTTTTAATAACGGCTTTTTGTGCAGCTCTTCATGTGTTCACAAATGTGTAAAACATCAAGGCACGTGTAATTTTACACAGTTGTGTAGTCCCAGGGAAAATGCTTTCAGGACTGAGTTTCAACATATACTGTGAAGGAAACAGGGGAAGTAACTATGGATACAAATCAGCCAATACAATAAAATAAAGACAAATCTTTGTTCCTTTCCTCTCCAACTTCTGTTAGTTAGGTTGACTTTTGGAAGCAACACTTAAAGATTCATTTTTTTCATTTAGAAGCATGATTGTAATGCTGGTTAAAGACTAGTTTCACATTGTCTACTTCTATCTGTTTGCCTGTATGGAATTCCCTTTTCATGTACTTACTGTTAAAGAATATATAGCTGGCTCCTTATTATCAAGGTCTCTTTCCAATGGACAAAACTGCTGGTACATTGAACAGTTTTTATCCCACAGAACCGGAGGTTTCAAAACATATCCGCAGCCACCGTTAGCCTCAAACATTGCTGCATTGAGTTGCAGAGGAAGATCTGCAAAATTAAGGCAGCCAAAACTGACAGAGAGCAATGGTACAATGGAAAAACTGTAACAGTGAAGACAAAGTCATGTTTGAAGTACATTTTAAAAGATTATTTTAGTCGTGTATTATTCCTGGTTTTCAGAACTAGCTGTGATTTATGTATCCAATCTATCCAGTAATTACATAAAACTCTAAGAACAGTTCATTCTTTTCCTTTCCATTGTCTTTATTGAACTGTAGGGTTTGACTATACCAGTTCCCTGAGAAGTTTCTAGGAATGTGCCCTGAACTGCAGAATGAAAGAGCATTGTAGATGACCTAATGGATGCCCCATCGAAAATGTGAAGGAACACAAGATAGGATAGCAAATATTCCAAAAATGTTTTGATCAACATTAAACCAGCATCCAAGGCAGCACTTCCAAGTGAAAAATAGTTCACTACCTTTTTTTGCTTGAAATTATCAGAAAGGACTAACAGTTACTTGAACTGGAAGAAAAAAACAATCTTCAGCAATAAAATAAATATAAAAATGGAAGTGCTGCTGTCCAGGCACTTCTGGGTTATCAGGGGACCTGGTGCATTGGCATAAAGCTCCTGGACTCTGAGGTCGCTGCTCTCAAGGCCCAGACTGTTGTGGTATGAACCTGCTTGTGCCGGGGGGCAGATACAGGAAGGTGCCCTCGGGAGAGCAGGGAAAAGTAAACAGGGAAAACACAAATTCACAACTTAAGACCTTCTATCACATTTCAGATGTATTAAAACCTGTGTTTGTGTAGCCTTACCGTCTGTTTGGTAGTTCAGAGCCACGAGCTGTACACCGTGGAGCCAGAAGATGAGGGGGTGGGGATTGGAGGAGTCGATGCGCGTGGCAGCGGGGTAGGTCCTCAGGAGCTGGCAGGTGGTGTGCTGGATCAGCTTCTGGGAATAGCGCCTGCAGAGCCGCTTGGCAGCGTTCTCGTTCAGGGACGAGATGTGATAGCACTTGGGCGTCCTTATGATGGCACTGAGGGAAGCTGGAGAGTTGTAAGGAGAGCAAGGATCTTCCCAGGTCTGCCGCATCGCATCAAAAGGACCTGGAAAGTAAACAGTGCCCTGAAGGTCCAGCTGCAGGGCCAGAGACTCCAAAACTTCCATGTTTTCTAGTGGAGTATGTGTGTGTGCTTTGGTTATGGGAGAAAAAGGTGAACCTGGAAAATGACACCACTCAGGTGTCAATCAGTAAGAACAATCCATAAGAAGAAACACAACATGCAAGTATTGAAATAATACCATGATTAGATGTGCTAACAACCATTTTCATAAATGAATAATTGGCATTTTCTGAATAAAATAAAAGAATAATATTCCTTTCCTCTCATTTATACATTTTATATGAGGAAGAGAGGCAAGATTGAAATCCATCTGCTAATTTTCCAAACAGACAGTCTACAGAGACTGCAAAAGTTAGGGGAAAAAAACAGTAAAGTACTTATATGCTTTAGAATTAGGCAACACGCTTCTTCACTTTTAGGACACTGGCCTCTAGAAGGAAATCTCTTCTGTCTGCTGCAGTCATGCCCTTGGGCTGCAAGAAATACAACTCTCCCTGAGCCAGAAAATAAGTTCAAAATATCTGTTTATGGCAATCACTTGAAAGGCAGGGGATCTGGGTCTTACTCCTGCTCCAGAACCTTTCCTGTACTTTCTTTGTATTTCTTTACATCTGTTCATAGGCAGACGCACAATTTCCAGGTTCACAAACTGAATCACCTGCAGAGTCCAATTTGCACAATTACACGTTTGGACTTGGCTGAATTTTAGGCTGCTAAGTTCTATTTCAGACAATAAAAGTTCTTTCCTGGACTAGCCCAACAGTCCTGGCTTTCATTTGTACTTTGAAAATATTCAATTATATCTTTAAAAATATAAACTTTAAGATACTTAAAATGTACAATAGTTTTGAACTGTTTATGAATTAGGGTCATCATATTTCTGATCAAGTAATCCTAATATTCCACACTCATCGCTTCAGTTGCAATAGTGGTACTGTAATAGCTTGCTGTGCTAATGAAAAACCATTCCAAAGTTTAACGTTTTACACACTGCAAAGTATTTTGATCTTTAACATTTAATTTGATCTTTAACTTGGTCTGGTATATGTGTTGGATTACAGTGTCATTCCACGTGACTAGTGAAAGAAGATGCTAACTTTACCTTTTCCAGATGCTTTGGCAAGAGTAGCTGACTCCCCAGGGCTCAGCCTGCCAGGATTGTTGCCAAAAATGGACTTCCTGCTTTTTCTGTCTTTTCCTCTGCTAGAGCCAGATGGGTTTAGAGTTGACAAGCCTGTTCCCATAAATGTAAAATAAATGAGCCAAAAAAAATGACCAAGAGGGCATGACATTTTCCACCATATTTTACATTATTTTTGAAGGCATGAATACTCCTGTTATATAGCATACAGAACAAGCAGTGTATTTTTCTTCACAATTTAATTTTAACATCTTTACATATATATGCACTTTTATATATGTATATATTATGTATGGTTTTATATATAATGCATATATGTATGCATTTATATAATGTATATAGAAGCCCATATGAAACAATACAATATACAATTCTCTCTTTGTGATACAACTCTTCTCCATTTTACTTCTTGGCTTGAGGAAGGTAAAGGCTTTCTCTCAAATTACTAAATGGTCCAAACTGATACTAAAAAATCTGCAGTAACAGTCCCACTGTATTCATCCTAGGAATAATTTAAAAAAATAAAAGTCTTTTCTACAGAAGCAATAGATCTGTACAGTATTGATTTTCATTGATAATCTAGGTTATGATACCTACATAATTAAATGCAAGATTATAATCTAATCTAATCTAATCTGTCCAAATGCTGTCGGCTAAACTGTTTAACTCAAAATGTTTTCAGAGTCATCTTCTTCTGTTTCTTTGTATTTCAGTGTTGGGAAATACAGTTAGGTGTGCAAAAACCATTACATATTTAATGGCCAATATGTACCAGGAGTGGAGCTGGAAAGCTCTAGTACAGCTATTATTCAAACTTGCGCATTCTAGAAACTTAATCATTAAAATCATGACCTGAATCCTGGTGAAGTAAACAGACTTAATCCCACTTAAGGTCAATTTCTTTCTGTTAGCTTGGAGAGAGCACACAGCAGATCAAAATTAAAGTGCACAATAATTATGCTGACACCCACAGCAGTGAGATGTGGGATGCTCTCAGAGACCCAATATATATTTGTTATATAAAATGTAACAAAGCAAATACATTGTTACATGCCTAACTGTGACTCCTAAAATGTTCCACATTAATTCACATCAATTCACACCTGCCTAAAGACAGTTCTGGATTTAATACTAATATTTCAAATACAAATGTAAATCACAAAGAGGATACATTGGCCTCTTTATGACTGAAGTCTGCCCACAGCTACAAATTTTCAGCTCTCAATCTTTACGGCATGTGTACATGTACTTACTAAAATTATGCACACAGTTTCAATGGAACTGCTTGGGTTAGTAAAATTCAGAATATATATAAATGCTTTCCACGTTGGAGATGTATTGTCTCTTTGGGCCAAAGCATACACATAAACCACTGAAGATGGTAGAAACTGGAATAGTTTCAAGGAATATGAATTGACTAGGAGAACGAGGACTCATGCACTGAATGCTTCCAGCACTATTTAAATCTAGTTTTCAATGGATCAAAAGGATTCGGCAAGTAAGGTCCAGTTTCAAAATGCTGTTGTGGAGACAGTCACTGAGGAAACAAACTAACCTCATAAATCACCTGAGTGCAGTGCAGAGCCCTAGGGCTGACTGAACCCAGCATGATGGCCACAGGATACACTGCAGCTGGGAGTTTCCTTCCAGTCTTTCCTGTGCTTTGCATGTTACACATCTCTTCCCACAGACAAGCTCCATTTTTCACTCCAATTTAAACTTGACTTCAAAATATAGCTTTACCAATTCATAGAATCATCAATTTGCAAAATAACAGAGGTTGACAAGGATATGGAAGTCATCTGGTCCAACTCTCTGGTCAAAGTAGGACCAGTTTAGATCCCACTATACTGTACATAAATCCTATGGTACTACCACAGTGTCAGAGGATATGTTTTGTGTTTTCCTACAACCCCTGTGCCATGTTCTTTGAGTTACAGAGTTCAGTGCCTATCTCATGTGTCAGACATAAGCACACTGCTTTACTGCTTCTAGACTTAATCCAGAGGATTGCATGCTTCCCTGCCCTTCTCCTTCTCACCATATTAACAAAACAGGTTAAACTCTAATTGCCACCTTCTCACCATGTGTTTCAGACCAACAGAAAGTATGCAGGTCTGCAGACCTTAAAAGGGAATTTACAGCATTTTTATATGTAGGGTGCCCCTTTTTATAGTCACTTTAATTTCTTGAAAAGTGATACCATAGGGCCAGATAATCTGATACGATGGAGACAGCAACCAAATTTCATGCTGGTGAGCTCAGGTGACTCCCTGCCACCTCCACTAGATTGTGCAAATCCTGCTTTTATGTACTCAGTTTCTCTACTCATTGTGTAAGGATCTCAGCATCAAGGTGACAAGCTATGTGTCAGTAGCAGTGCTCAGGGGTGCTCCACTGCCCTCAGCTTGGGTGACCCCAGAGTTCAGCCTCTCAGAAAATGGTATCCAACACATTGAAATTCAAGTTCAGCAAGGACTGTAAGGTCAAAGAGCACAGAAACAGCAAGAGCCATGGTGGGTTCCTTGTTACCAGAGGTTTTATAAACAAGAAATGTTATTTTCTCCACATGATAAATTCTGTTTTGACCAGGAACACTTAGGGAAGTCTGTGTTACACAGTAGGTTAGGGTAAGTGAACATTATGGTCCTTGTCCTTTTTTATAGTCACAAATCAGTGATTAACGTTCAGGGACGTAGGCAAGTATAAACACAGAACAAAAATATATGAAGACAGGAGAAATAAAGTATTTACACCATTGATCAGACACTGACATAAGTTCTGCCCTCCCTATTTCCGAAACTCTTGCATTTTCTGAGTTGGTTAGGAACGCAGCACAAGAGCTACGCAGTCATGGATCTACCAGCCTTGCTCCCATCATTAATGGACAATACTGGGAAGGGCACTGCACCACGTCTGTGCCCTCCAGCTGAGCAGAGGCATCCCTTCCGTGGCATGGTGGCCGTGGAAGCCTACATTACCTCAGAGGAGGCAGTATTTGTCTCAAGGGAGACAGAGTTTCTACAGCTTTATGTGTTCATCTGTGAAAGGAGTTTAATTTTCTTAATTGTTCTATTCATGATCTCTTTAAAGCCAGAGGAAGAAATCTGAGAAGGAAAGCAGGTATTTCTTTTATAGCAGTATTACATTAAAAATTAAATATTTCAAAGTTTTCTTAGAACATCAGAATATTTTTTATGTGTCAAAATGCTTGGAACAACCCAAACTATCCCTGTTTAATCTTGAATATATTTCTTTAAAAGAAAATATTTTACTTGAAAGATATCTCATTGCAGATTTCATTAAAAAGAGTATCAGATTTGAATTTTTAGAAGCTGTTATTTTTACAAGTGACACCTAAAATTTTTAAAGTTACAAAAGATTATAAAAGAATGTCTGTCCATTTCTCAGCTTGTTTATCTTGCCTATTTGACACTATTTTATGTTTGGTTAGTTTCTCTAATCTGATTATAGTTCTGTTTGTATAAGATCATAATTTGGCAGAATTGCTAACTTTTCCACAGAGAACCATTCCACTAAAGAGCAGATTTTTCATTCAAAACATTAAGCATATCAATAAACAATAAATTCTCAATTTAAAAGTATTTATGTACATAGCATAAGCCAAAATATACCCAACCTCATATTTCAGTACTGAACAAGTGCCTATCGGTGATCTCTTTAGTCACTGCCTCTCCTTTTCTCCGCAAAAGTTATTCCTCCTACTGTACAGAAGAAGATTCTCTGATTTCCACAGCTGCTTCCATGAAGCCTGAGCGAGAGTGTGCAAGCAGCTGCCCTCACCCACCCCATGAAAAGGTGCTTTACCCCTGCAAATGGCTCCTCTCCTGTCCACTTGGGAAAAGAACAGAAAATGCAGCTGTAGGAAAAGGTGAAACGCCCTAAACAGAGGTCACTTAAAGAAATGTGACACACACTACCTTCAAGGTCTTAAAAATATTTTCCTTCTTGATTCAGTAGGTCCTTACATGGAAACTCAGAGCTCTTAAGATAAAGCTTTCTGTCATCTGGCATTTGGCAAGTGAAGCAGTTGTCTAAGTTGTGAAGACTGGCAAATTTCACTTTTGTAAACATTTTAATATGACAAACAGTATGTATTCATATAATTTATGAACGCTACTTCTCAGCCAGGAGCTGCTATTATGAAGACTACCAAATCATGAAGAATGAACCTCCTCGACTACTTCAGACTAATTCAAAACATAAACATAATGTCTCCAGGAATTAGAAAGCTTAAAGCAATAAAACAGGGCAGTGTACTTACCCGGGA
The DNA here is from genome assembly GCA_013390105.1 of Tichodroma muraria. Taxonomy (NCBI): domain Eukaryota; kingdom Metazoa; phylum Chordata; class Aves; order Passeriformes; family Sittidae; genus Tichodroma; species Tichodroma muraria. Next base: position 23,189 of record WAAG01042067.1, read on the forward strand.
ACTTTACAGCTTGACAGTAAATGACAAGATCTGATAGCTCTGGGGCTATTTGTCTGCTTTCCTTCTTATTTTGTGGAAGATAGAATTCTTCACCCAGCTCCATGTCGTAAACCTGAGTGACAACACCAAGAACATTTGATAATAGTTCCACTGAATGTGGAAGAACTCTTGCATATCTTACTTAACGTCTTGGAAATATTTTATCTCTTTCTTCCTATGTGGTTTCTGTTCTCACCTAACAAATCTCCCTCCTGTGAGCACATTTCTGATCAATACCTGTTACTGATTCTGCAGCAGTGTGTAAAGGCCTTATTCGGAGTCAGTTCTAGAAATACTTAGACAAAACACATCCATGTTGAGAAGAATCTACAATACACTAAAAAGCAATACACTGGTTCCTTTTTCAGATGATTTAAAAAGAGGTGCTGTGATTATCTGGCATCATAGTGCGGTATTTTAAACTTATTTTGAAACACAAAGATGCTGAAGATTCAGATGAAATCTTCAGTTCCATCAGTATTAATTTTCAGCCAAGCAGCCTATATATATTATAATCTCTGAGGACCTTTCTTGAACAGTACGTTGATCATTTGTTCTACTTAGGCTATTTTCTCTGGTGTCTTTCCATGCTTTCTATTGTTCCTCTTCATTAAAGTGCACTTGCTATCTCTGATGTCTCAGTTACCTAATCTGTCCAAATCCTTTTGAACCTGTTATATATCAAAGTGCAGCTGACAAGAAAGGGGGAAAAAGCAGAACTACCTTTCCTTTATTATTGTAAGTAGCACAATCAGCCTTCTTTAGTCGTTTGGCAGTCTCTTCATTATATTCAAACTGCAGTTTATCACTTGATAATTTATTCTCAGGACGGTCTTCAAGAATATTATCTAAAAATTAATGGGATTTTAATAAACATAAAGCCAAACAATTTCAACTGGAAATTTAATTTGAATTAACAATATTTGTGGGCAGTGCTGTGACTCTTATATGAATAATCAGATGCATTTACTGGTCAAAGCATCATCCTTTAGCACGTCATTTAAAAATTTAATGCTTGGGTTTGGTTAAGACATTGCCCTTCCTTTAAAGCCCATCCTTTTGCGCTCAGAAGATCTTTAAAACCAAACCATCTAATGAATTAAGTTTGCCATCTGAAAACAATTGATATTCCTAAATGACAAAAAAATGCCAAAGTCCAAGCACAATTAACCCCATCAAATATGTACATATTTTGTACAGCAAGTTTTGGCTTTCCTCTCCTTACTTTCACCAAAACCAAGTATTTTTTACATCTACAGAAATACCTCTTCAAAGCTACATATTTTTCAGGGAATAGTATGCCTAATAATGATGTGGTCTTTCTGGACCAAAATATTGCAGTTGTCACAAAAGGAATGTTTTCAATTTATTCCTGATATTCCTGATGCTTTGACCATATTCTTTTTATGCATAACAAGTGTCACACATGCAGGCTTCTAACAGGTCCTGAGCAGTTAACAATGCCATATAAGAATATCTGCTTGCATTTAAAATATGAAGTAGAAACTATATATTCACACCATCACATTGAACAGGCTGAAGATGCAGTGCTGATTTCATGCAGTTAAAATGCTCAACCAAGTGGCTTTTACCTTCCTGGCTGTTAGGAGCAGGAGAAGCATTAAGGACATCAGCTACAGGGAAACGAGTCAGAGAGGGAATAAGAGTAAAGGGAATTAAGAGTTAGAGCCAGAGAAATGAAAAGTAAGTGCCAGTTGTAAAACTATTAGCCTTATGTAAAAAAAGGTATTGGTAAGAAAAATAAAACCGAATCTCTCTTAGAAAGTTTACAGACCATTATTTAGATTAGTTTAAACAAAATATTAACATAATTAAAGACTTCAAAGAATAATCATTTTAATAAAGTAATAAAGCATGCTGCAGATTCCTTCACATACTAGAAGGTGTGAATGCTTTTTGCTAGCTTCAGATCCTCAAACCTTCTCTTAACTAGAACAGTGCTCAGAAGTCACTTTCTGCAATCAGTTTGCAAAATTTTCTTGGCAAGTCTGTTAGCAAGATTTGAGTTTTCATGGCAATTTGCATCTACACCATCTTCCCCCGTTCCTCCCAAAGTATGCTCAAGCAGCCAGATAGGCCAACTTTCAGGCAAAATGCAACTGAAGGCAGCATTGACATCAAACTCATAAATAACACTGCTATTCCACAAGCAGTGTCAAGTCTTGAACTGCATTTGGTAATTTTGTGACTATTCTTTAAATCACTAACACAGAAGCAAGCGATGTAAACAAGAGAACACCTGGAAAGAAGCCCTGTGCTGCAGGACACGCTCGAGCCTTACGCCTTCGCTGAACACGGCACCCAGAACTTAAACAGGTCCCCACCAGAATTAAAGGTGCAGCGAGTGAAGCACTTCACTGTCCACTCAGGAGAACATCCCCAGCTGTGTCAGACCAGCGGTCCACCTAGCCCAGTATTCTCTTCCTAACAGTGGCAACAGAGCAACCAGCCACTAATCACCACCCCAACAGCCACAGTCGCTGAATAATAGGGATGTTGGACTGTTACCTGAAACATTTGCTTATAAATCTGATGAATTTGTCCAATCCTTGTTTTTTTTAATATGCTGATACCATTTGGCTCTGCAATTTCCCATGGCAACACATTCCAGGAGTTTACTACCAGCTGCACAAACAAATATTTTACCTGTTTTAGACTGATCTTCCACTTGTTTTACTGAGCACCTGCTAGATCCAATGAGTAACATTCTGTGCTTCCCTTAATCCACCACTTCATAACTTAGAAAGCCTGATTCCAATTCACCCCTCAGTCCTCTTCTCTACCAGCTGAAGAATTTCAGCCTTTTCAAACTTGTCCAAGGACACTGCTTACCCAGCTCACTCCTGAGCTAGAATATTCACATGTTGTATTACTGAAGTCCTAACAAAAGCATTTTAACAAACAAACAAAGAAATACAGTTACCATCAGAGAGAGATTCATAGTCATAGTCGTATTCATCCTCTTCATCTTCTTCCTCTTCATTGGTAGGTGTGGGGTTGCTAGCACCATTGCTAGCTTGTGCTTGCAAATGTGCCAGCTGGTGAGCCTGTAACAACAGAAACACTATATTATTGCTAAGTACTTGTAAAAAGTTTTCATCACTGTTTGCATCTTGTTTTGTTTATATGAAAGCACTGAATATATTAAGTGAGAAATAAGTAAGATTGTTAAGATCTAGCTAAAATACCACTTTAGGGGTTGAATGTGAAGAGAACTCGTATTGCAAGAAAAACACTTAATAAGTTATGAAACCTAATTAATTATGGGAAAATGTCCAAGTTGCACATAATTCAAGACTGCTTTTTCCAGTCTGAGATATGCTGTTTCAGAAACAGCTGAATACTTTTTCAAAAGACGGTAAATATCCATATACTGGTATGATCAGTGTGATTTACTCACTAATAACAAGAATTTAAGTCTAATGCAATTGTGTTTACATTTTGGGTAATGGCAATTAGTTTTCAAGAATTCAATCGAACTGCTGACTAACCATAGACATTATTAGATTGAGGCTACCTGAGATGCCACCTTAATCTTTAGAAATCAAAAAAATTCTCACATGGGAATAAACACTATTGGAGTAGGGAAGTCCCCCACAAAAAGTCAATAAAAAGTCGAGTATTTGCCTGGCTTGAATTTGAAAAGAGAAACAAAGTAGAACTCTACCAAAAATTACTAAAAACTGTAAATATACACACATGCTCAATGCATATCACTACTTCTCAATTTACTTGAACAGTAAAAGTTATAGCCTCAGAGAAAAAGATTCATTTATGTTTGTCACAAAGGGCATGCGGTGTTAATCATAATATTATGAAGTTTTATAAAATTAATATACACCAAAATTTAGTTAAGATGTAGCTATAATTTACTATATGTGTTGTCTACTTCTGTGAAAGCGCTGCAATCCACTGTGAGTTTTCCAAGCATGAATGTGCATTAGATTATTCTGCTGTACATAAGGGATTAGCAAAAACTTCAAACAGAAATGAACTATTTCTAACAAGAGTTGGGTCTCACTACTTGCTGTTACGGAAGGACTTTACCTTTTGTTTCAATATATCCACTGGTGTTTGATGGGCTTTCAGCTTCTTGTTTTTAAGCAGGATTTTTCTTCTCAGTTGACCAGGGGAAGGCAGCATGGGATCATCAGAAAAGTCACTCTCAAATAAAAACTTCGTCACCAACTTATCTCCAAACACATTCTGAAATATCAAGAGCAGGTGATGTATTATGGAAAACCCCACGGCCTGTGCTTGGAGCGGTTTCCCACAGCGATGTCCCACCTTGAAAATCTCGGCCATCTTGCGCTGCTGGGGCAGCGAGCAGTGGTTCTCTATGGAGATGATGACCGGCATGTCGGAGGTGATGAACGCGTTGCGATCGATGGCTTCAACCACCTCCTGCGAGACAGAGAGGGAGGGAGAGAGAGAGAAAGCCCGCTGAAAGAACACGGGAGCACTCTGCAGCCTTCGGTTAACCTGCTGCTGCTAGCTGACAGCAGAGAGAGGCATCTGCTTTCCTCTGGAAGAAGGAAAGGCCACAGCGTGCTTCCAAAGCAAGCTGGCATCTTGTTACAACACAAGTGGCAACACCTACTTTTGTTACTTAGGTAACAACAGACAGAAAATTACACTACATATGCTACAAAAACGAATTTGAAAGCATATTTACCGCTGAGAATTTAATGTCTGACATAATCTATATTCTATTAGAATTTAGCCCGTTAGAATTTGTATTTTTCTAGTAGGCAATTATTTTTTCCCTTCTTTACAGAAAAGATAACTTGTCTTTTTTTTTGTTTCTACGTGCAATTACCAGCATACCTTAAAAGAGATCTTTGTAGTAAGTGTGTGCCCATGATAAATGATAGGCATGCCATCATCACCATCCCAGCAGTCCAATTCTACACTCCTGCAGCCTTGTAGAAGAACCTACAATGCAATAGAACAGTGTAAGCACATCTAAGCCACAGAATCATGCCATCAAAGCAGAAGGCAGATATTACTGAGCTGAATGAAAGCCCTATTCAGCAAAACTGTTGGAAAGAGTAATCTCTGTGAAGTAAACAGCCCATAGAAGGTACTACCCAGCTAACTGCATTCCCTAACTGAATTCCTTATTTCCCATTGAAAAAGAATGGGAAAATTAAGCAAAGCATGTATGCTCTTGGGAGAATTACCATAAAGCTTTGAAATTCATTGTATTGTACAGGACACATGCAATCTGTTTGCAGAATTTGGTTCTTACTGTATAGCTTAATTTTCTGAGAAACATTTCCATATTTCTACCTGCAAAAACAGCTATAAAGCAACATGGCAATTTATTTCAGGTTGCTCCCATGACAGCTTATGGAGAAAGCAACTACAGTTTGTTTGCCAGTTTTTTTTATCATTGTTAGTTTTATAAATAAAAGATAGTCTGAAAATGAAGTCTTAAGGAACATCTTGAGGACAGTTACAAAGGAAATGTTCCAGGCCATCTTGATCAAATGTTAAACTAATTTACAGCCATCAATTCATTCATCAATGTTTTAATTATTCATTTGTTTATTTTAGAAAACTATTGCTAGAAAAAGCAATGAAGGAATCAAAGAGGAAGGATGAAGGAAGAGATGAGCTAACCCACCTTTTGGTAGCCCAGCTTAGTATTGCTATCAGTATTTAGCATGCCTGTCATCTGTCATCTGTCCAATTTAATATTTTACTGAATAGAAAGATCTCAACAATCAAACCCATTTCCAGTAAAACAGAAAAAATTACTTCTACTCAAAACCTGAACAATTTGATTTGAGACAGTTGTGTCCTTAGCTGGCACTCCACCACTTCTGTGAGAGCCAGAATGAAGTTCCCCTTCAGCTGGCAACAATAACTTGAGGGACGAGGGACAGAAGAAGCTTTCCTTCATCATGCAAACTCTGAAGGCAGTTGATCCCTATCTCACTTCCCATCTGTTACCAACACAATACTAAGATCACTGTGCAGTGCTACTACAGGAACCTCTACAACTGCATTACTCAGTCCATTCATGTTATTCAGGATTTCCTAACACAGCCTCACCTCTCTACAACCCTACCCTCTCTACAGGTGGAGCACGTGGGACCAGATGAGTCCTTTCTCGTTGCTGAGTCATTAACACTCAGCATAACAGAAACACTACTGACAGGAAGTGTGATGCTTTGTACAGCATTTTGTAAACACATAGACATGCAAATATATATACACACATACATATATATACAAACAAACAAACACAGAACTGAAAGCCCAAAGGAGAAAATGTTCCTTCCCTGATCACTGCCAATCAGGCATAAAACCTAAAAACTGCAGAATATTCCTAGAAGTAACGTTTTTAGAAGTTATAGTTCAACTTGAAATTTGTCTTTGCAGTGCAATGTACAGTATTTCAGTAGTGTTTTTGACATCTGAATGAACTAAAATATTAGATCAGTCTTTCCTGTGGGAAAGTCTAATTTTAGTAGGTTGGGTCAGACCGACTGGTGTCTAAATGCTATGAATCTCAAACTAAACCCATTTTTTTTGCCTTAGAAAAGGCATTTGAGCACAACTGTGCTTACAGGCAGCTTTCCCACACATCATGTTTTCCAACGTTTTGCAAGCAGGGGTTTAGGACATTTAGATTTTCAAAGCAAAAAGGTCATGTTCCTGAACCTTGCCAGTAAAACAAACAAGTTCATGTTGAAAGCTCACAATCCAATCCTGCATACCTGGCTGTAGAGCTCCACTGAGGACTCCCCTTTAAGCTGATGGCCAGTAAGGTAAGTATTGTGTGAGGATTCTATGTAGTAATATGAGAGAGGAAAGTGCAAGTCCTCAGCATTCTCCTGTGATTCATCATTTTTGGAGGCAAAGTTGTCTTTATCCATCAAAAATCTAGAAGTGAGAAGATGTGAGGAAATTTTATGATGTATGCTGAGTATTTTGTGACTCTCCAAGAAACATCAATACACTGGTATCATCTTTTTACATGTATATATAGATATATACATACACACACATTTTTATATATATATATATAAACATTAGCACATAAGTAATTACCTTGCAAATCCTTCAAAAGATAGCAACCCCTGCTGGCACATGTTCACACTAGGTTCAAATTTCTGTAAGGAGGAAAAAGATCAGATATATATAATAACAATTCTTAGAAATATGTATCTGTCATGTTTTTATATGTAGTCTGCTCATAGCACTATACAGCTAGTATGTAAACACAGTCTTTTTGTGGCTAAAGTAATCAGGTGCCTGCAAACTGTGTTTTACAAATCACTACACAAACATATTAAAATCATAAGCATA
>WAAG01042091.1:322-10889 GCA_013390105.1 Tichodroma muraria
ATCAAACTTCTCATAATTCCCCGGAATAAGACATACCAGCAAGGGTATTACTGAAAACCAGTGTTACAACTGTATACCACTACTGAGCAAAGTCATGGTTAACAACACCATGAACTACAGTGCTGAGAGGTTTTTTTCCCCTCCTTTTTGTGCTCCAATATGGTAGAATCCATTACTGTTGAGATACAGAAGTATAGAAAGTTAAGATCAAACAAAAAAGTTATCAAATGAAAAACTGTCTGAGTCNACTGTTAGATTCTGCACATATTTTAACACAGCTCTCATTTCTATGCATTCATACTTAGCTAACCATCACTGAACTACTTACAATAGCAGCTGCAACTACAGAGCTCTTTATAATTCCAAGTTCAGTACTTCAAATTATAAGCTGCACACGCTTCGTGACAGAAAGTCTTGTAATTTCTTTTGTAGAATACATGCCTCGCTCAAAGTAAATCACACCTATTTTAGATTTTCCCACTGATTAGAGGAAGGGCCTATTTTGTCCTTGGGTCTGTTCATGCAATCCCCTTCAAGCTATTTATTTTCATGGAAATTTGTAAAAGTTACTGATTAACTTTCATCTCCAGTTAACTCAATTGCTCACTAGTCAAAGAAACAGTAATAAATGTACTCACAAATATGGAAGATAAACTGGGGTTAGATGGTGTCTAATGAATTTACTATTTTTGTTGACTATTTCTATGCTTAACACTGCAAAGAAAAAGCAGAACTTTCACTTTAACAACAGGTAAAGAAGAAATGCTGTTTAATCTTGAGGGCAAATATTTGTCAAAAGAAAAGTGCAGAATAAAATATCACAACAATAACATAGATCAAACTAGCAAGCATTTGGAAAATGTATGTATTACAAATTCATTCATATAAAAGTTCACCCTTTCCACTGTTAGTTTTGAAGGTATTTCCACAGACCTGCTCTTGTCTTGCAGTTCATATCTGTACTACAAACTAAAACCAAAGCTCCTGATGGTGACTCGATGGCATGTCCAGAACTAGAGCTGAAATTTGTGTTGACAAACAGTGAAGTAATAGTTAAAGGGTTGTGATGCTAATGCATCATTTTAATTGTGAATCCTGTAGACTTTCCTCTTATTTAACCAAAATCATTCCTGGCTTTGAGAACCAAAAGGAGCCTTAAAAAACCCCAATACTTTTAAATTTTATNTACAGAAGTATAGAAAGTTAAGATCAAACAAAAAAGTTATCAAATGAAAAACTGTCTGAGTCTCATTATCACTTAATAATGGTGCCAAAAACTCATGTCATCAGTGCAAATTAAGGAAAAATATGGAAAATATGACTGGGATGGAATAAATGAGTTTTTTTTATCAGGCCAAACAAAGTATAAGAAACTGGATAATTACTTTACCTAAAAAGGACAGCAGAAATTATATACCTTCATAGCCTATTTATTATCGGGCTAGCACAAACAAGCACAAGGCCCAGAAAAGTGACAGCAGGGAAAAGTTCATTAAACCAAGAATCAGATGCTTACTGCTAGAAGGAAGCACACAAACACTTCTGCTGCTACCACACTAGCACTCAGTTTTTGTAAGGGAAAGAGAACAGCGCCGATCTATTCCCAGATGCAGTTTCTGAGAGATCACTCCCTACTTTTCCTCAAAAAGATCCTTCTCCTCCAATGTGGCATGAGTATTTTATGCCAAAGTGAAACATAAATGCCCTTACGGAGCCAATAACATGTAACTATTATGTGCTGCTGACCACAACACATGTAGCTGTTTGCTTGTCCTATTCCTTGCTTGGTGGAAATTTTTAAAGATGTTCCAGAAAAAGTGAACATACAACAAGGAACATAATAGCCTTTAGCATATTTTCTGAAGTTTGTGAAGACCGGAATCATATTCCTCCACAAATTCAGTACAGATAAAAAGTTTACAAAGAATCATTTAACTACTTAAAAATATAAGCCCAGGTTGTTAGATGTTCTTGAAAGATGCAGACTAACCTTAACAGCTTGATCAATCATTTAAGCTTTAATACATACAAGTTGAAGATACCATCATCATTTGGTTAACTTGCTTAAAAATAATTTAAGTCTTTTGCCAAAATAGTCTTAAGTCAGCTCATAACAGCAAAGATGGAAAATATCTTCATCACTAATTGATGTTGAGACATAACAAGAGCTTAAAATAATGAGCGTGAAACATAGGGACTTAATAATCTGGAAAAGTGTTCAGAGGTTTAATTATTCATACCTAAAATTCTCTAAATTCAAGAACAAAGAATAACGACCTGAACTGTTTACCCTGAAAACAATTAACCAAAATCATTTATAAAGTGGGCAAGTCAAATTCACATCCCAAAAACCAGAGTTATCAGAGAAGAGTGACAAATTAGACAGAAATTTTACCTAGTTGTATCAAAACTAGGGGGTTTATTTTTAATTTAAAGAAAAGGAAAAGAAAATAGCATTAAAAACCACACACAACTGTGGTAGAAGTTTTCCATATACTAGCTTTGCCATTCAAATCTGAGCAGAAATCAATATATAAACAATCTGGTTTGGGCAACTAATATTTAGCAACAAATACTAGTTTTGAACAAGCAAAGAAAAATAATATTTATAATTTAGAAGGATCACAGAAAGCATTACCAAGATTTAAAATATCTTCCCTGCATAATCATAAATGCCTTACAACAGGAAGTCATTAGGAATTACATTGTGATACTTTGGCCAAAATATTCAATTTGAAAACATTTTTTTTTTTGAACCTCACCTCTTTAACAACTTCTAAATAAAACCTTCTAACATCTACCAATTTCCTCTACTTAATCTTGCATCTTCCTTTTGTTATCTTTCATATTCTACAATATGAAAGTACTACAATAATGAACATCAGATAGACATTTAAGCCTTCTTAAATGAAATTACATTTCACTCTTTGACAGGATTCAATCAAAAAGACCACAAATACGTTGAATTGGAAGGGACTCAAAGAGATCACTGAACCCAGTTACCTGCTCCTTGCAGGACTTCCTAGACCTTGACAAAAAAAGGCATTTCTAGTAGCCAGCATCAGTAAGGACAATAGCAGGAATGATCATCTCTGCACAAATCTAAAAACAACCCAGACACAAAAGCTTTAAGCTACACAACATAGCTTTAACAAGAATACCTCAATGTTAATTAGTTTCACCACTTTGATGACCAGGATGGAGATCAAATTCTGAAAAATTCTAAAAGCTGCCTATGGAATAGACTTGAAATATCAACAAACTTAGTAATAAAATTACTATTTCTTGTGGGACAGACTTTAAATATCAACAACCTCAGAAACAAGGAAACTTCATATATAACCCAGAAAATTGGTTTGGCTGAGTGTAAATATCTACTTTTCAAATTTTAATTGCTAAAATAGACTCCCTAGGCATCTGTTCAACATGTATCAATCATCAATAATTTCAGAACACAAATAACCCCAAACGCTTTCTTTTTTGACTACTACATTGGTTATAGAAAAATAGGCCTTTACTGAATAGTGGCTTCCTTTCTACTTCATATTTTCAAAATCAAGACAGCAGACATCCAATGAAAAAAAATAAATTTTAAAGTGTCCACAAATCACACATGCGCTGTTTTGACAGGTATTAAATTACATGAAAAAAATGTTTCACCACTGCGTATTCCCTTTTATTGTAATACATTGCATTTGCAGCCAGAGAAGAGAGTGTTGTTACACAATATGGTCTTAGGAGATATTTGAGAACCTAATTAGGAGACTTGATAAACACACTATGTATAATTACAGAAAGAATATTCTAGAACCTTCAAACAAGATTTCTCCCTTGTATTCATACCAAAAAAATTCTGGGTTTCAATCTAGAAATAAATTTATTATCATAAACAAAAAAGTTATAGTTCCTGGTATTCATGCTTTCAAATAGGTACAAAATGTACTTTTCCTTTGGAAATGTTTACAGAGGGAAAAAAGAAATAGGTGGCAAGCACTGTGATTTACCACACTGAATAGCAAATAATTACAGCAGACATTTGGAAAACCACCAATGTTTAAGAGTTTTTCAGTTGTTGGATAAACAACTGCAAGTGTCTTTGCCAAAACCAGAATAAAATCTCTAATCAGAAGTGACTCTTGCATAAAGAAAATAACTTACTCACTAATCTATTTTAAGAAGAAAGTTTAACCAATTATAGAAAACACTGTGACAACATCAATTCAGTTGCACAACTCCGTTTTCAATTCCAATCTCATTCAGAGTTTACAAGCTCAATCCCACGCTTTAGAAGATAGAAAACCTCTTCCTCCAGTGGTTCACCAAAACTGAGTTCTAGAAATTAAAGGGTGTACTAGGCAAGAAATGCTGTGCCATTCAGCTACATATATTTTCAATATTTCTCCTAGGGAAATACACAGGTTACAAGGTTATTACTCAACAATTGATACGTGTCCAACTATATTTAAACATTAAGAGACTCAATGCCATCTTTAAATTCATTTTTTGCATTTTGTTAAATACTAGTTCTTCCTATGAAAAACTCACCATGAGTGAGTCACTGAGAACAGCAAAAACATATGGAAAAGTTCACTTATCAGTAATTTAATAAGAAATTTCATGAAAATACAGTAAAGGTATCATTGTATGGAATAAAAGTGTGTATGTATACACACACACACACATATATATAAAATATAACGGCTGTTCCAGTTGCCTTGGAGCAAAGAATGTTTTAGGAATATCTTCTGAGGGAAAATTACTAGTCTGTCAGCAATGCAGAAACTATGGCAGAGAATATATAGAAATATATGAAATTCAAGTGTACATGTGAGAAACAAGGAACCTTACAAACATGACAACTTAAGGATGTATAAAAGATAGTCAAGGTAAAACAGGTAATCTTATTGCACTAAGATTAAATGACAGTGATATAAGTCATTCTGATAAAATTTTAGTATACAGAAAAATATAATATTTTAAAATATGAGTATCTAGAGTTTGAATACATGTTTTGGATATACATTAAAAGGCAATTTGAACTCAAGATCTTTCCAGAAGATATAAAAGCTTCAGGTGCTCTAAATCTCAAAACAGAAATTAGCAGCTCTGTGAGATGCCTCCCATTCAGCATATGCACATCAAAACTCTGGTTCCAAAGCTAAATAAAGCACAAAGGCAGCACTAAAAGTAAAGGATTTTGCTTCAATTTATAATTTATCTCGCAATATATTAAATTCTTGTGCCAAAAAAAAAAAAAAAATTAAAAAAATAATTAATTTATCATCAAATGTATAGGAAAATTGTTTTTCCACCTAAAGAAAAAAACCAAACAAACAAAAAAACCCACTAAACAACATAATTTCTACTAACCTTCAGGATCAAGGAGTTTCTCTATTCCCAGGTGTTGCCTGGCTATGTTGAATGCATGGTCTAATCGCTGCACAGGTGACTGCTGAGAAGCAACAGCATTCCAATCAAATAGGTCTGGTCTAAAGCAAAAATAAGAGGAAGAATAAGTTTCTTATTTTTCAGCCTTACATTTACTCATGTATTTCTAAAGCTAAGCATCAGCATCAACTTTCTTATTTTTGTAATGAAAGATCATGTTAATTGGCCCCAGGCCTAATGAAGCTCAGTTTCTAATGGGTTTGTATTCTATTCTCATCCATGTCCACCACAGTCACATTGCCCACATTTCTTATTCCCCACCAAGTCCCAATAACCAATAGCTTCACATTCCCGAACCACTGCTGCTCTGCCCCACGGCACCAGGCTGCTCTCACTGCCCACTGGCTCCTTCATTCCAGCCCCAAACAGTGCTCGATGGGACAGATCAGGTGCTGCGGCCATGGCATCGGGACTGGCATGTGGCAGGACAAGCAGGACAGACCTGCTGAGGCCATCTGGGGGCCCTCCTCCTCTCCCCAGCTACCAATCTTTCACTTCAATTGACATTTCTAAGAGTGCAATTGCTTCTGAGATCACCAGCTCGCTGTTATATCAGATTGAAATCGGTCAACAGGTTAAAAAAATCATAGAAACACTTGGGTTGGGAAACACCTGCAAGAACAAAGTTCAGCTCTTACCCTAACACTGCCAAGTCACCATTTACATGCTCTTACAGGAAAAGACAGAATGACCAAAACTGAATTATAGCTCAGATACACAGTCTGAGACCTTGCATTAACACCTGCACTATTTGCAGCACAAATAATGTTACTACAGCACAATCTTTGGCTTTTCATCTGAGACTCCTCCATTAGGAAATCAGAATTTGTTATCAGGCACTCTGGAGAAATAAAGTTTAATCAAATACCCTGTAATTACTGTGCGTGTAATATGAAGAAAAACAACTGTGCTATTTGTGACTTCAATACAGTGTTCTAAATCAGAGGGCATTTAAATGTATAATTTCAACTACAGATATATCAAGCACATTATTTACACAATTTAAATTTTGCAATTAATGACAGATTTACTCACATTTTTATTAATTTTAGGAGTTAATTTTAAATAGTCCCCTGATTTATAATAAATAGAAAAAATGTTCACTACATCATATTGTAATACTGTCAAGAGAGTAAAGAAAAAATGTCCTCTACCTAGCAGTTATTCTCCAGTTATGTACCTTTGCTGTCCAAATTTTTTTCTGAGAGGGGAGTGATTTACATACTAAGTTATTTTGCTCCTCTCTGCATAGATGCTTAAATATTAGAGTTTTCCCCTTCCCACATCCAGAATAACTCTGAAATACTAATTAATTTTAATTTAATATTAAATCTGGCTGAGGACAGGGTGGAGAAGGGAGAAGAAACTTAGGTAGTAATCTCTGGGTTTACTCATGGATGGTTTAAGTGTATGGTCCCATAGACTGGTTTGTGTACTAAAACACAGGAATGTAAAATACACACTATGCATACATAATTAGTAAAAAATATTTTTGGCCATTCTCCTTTGTCGTGGTTTCATTGTGAACCAGACAGGAAAAAAAACTATCAGTTTGGGTTGCCAAAAGAAAAGGAATTTTGTAATCAAGAGCAAAGCAGGTTTAAACTTGAAAAGAACAGACTTTTATTAACTAATACAAAAAGGAAAGAAGGAGAAGAAAAAAAAAACAACTAACAAACTCTTAGAATTAGAATGAAACCTTTCAAACATTCTTCCTCTATTACCAAAATTTCTCTCACTCTCATTAACAACATACAGAAATTACATTTAGAAACTTTCNGAAGCTCACAGTTTGGCTCTGCGGTCTTTTTTTCCTTTTTTCCCGGTCAGCCTGACTTGCTTCCCCCTCCCCCCCAGGCCCGACGGCCACGTGGGAAGAGGGGGAGCAGAGAATGTTCGGCAGGAGCTCTTACCCGAGTCTCCGCCGGAAACCAAGAGAGCGATGATTCCCGGGTTTGCATTTAAAAAAGGTGTATCGTAAAAGGCGTACCCACGCTTTCATTGGTTTTATCAAATGTCAGTAATACACATTGGCCAATCACGGCCAAACTACTACATCCTTTAACTGGGAATGGAGTTACATTGTACAGATAAGTAGTGCTCAGAGCAAACCAGGTATTACTGAAGTGTGCTTAGACAAAGTCAAGACCTTTTCTTTTCCCCTACATTCTACCATCCCCAAACCAGTGGGGGACAGATGGGTGAGAAACTGGGAGCGGACATAGCCAGGACAGGCAACCAAAACCAGTAAAAGGGATACCCCATTTGGCCATTATGGCCATTTAACTCAATCAGCCATAAATACCTGGGTAAAGGAAGGGAACAAGGTTGGGGTTTTTTTGTCTGGGAAGGTGTCGCCTGTTTGAAGAGTGGCTGGGCATCAGTTACTGCTTTGGCATCACTTGTTTTTCTTTTCTTCTTTCCTCCATGTATTTAAAGAATCTCTATTTTGACTCAAGAATTTTCTTGCTTTCATTTTTCCTATTCTCTTCCCTGTCCTGGGGAAGCAGGGGATGAAGCAAACAGGCAAGTGGCTGTTGGGTGCTCAGCTACACCTAAGGGGGGGTCAAGCCACCTCATTCTGCAAGCACACAGATATTACTCAAATCTTTATTCTCTCCAAATTTAACACTAGGCACAGGATGCACAAGCCTATACAGTAAATTTAGCAAAGAGAACGCTGTAGTAACCACAAAACTGTCAATTGTGACTGTTTTAAAAAGCTCTGCAAGGATGTGCTGCATATATACTGCATAGACTAGAGTGTAAAAAGATGATTTAGTAAGAAAAGCCTTTAGGAAAAGGAGAGGAAAGAATTGTATCCAAGGGACTACCCCCCCTCAATTTTCTTCTTTTTTCCTTTTTGTTTTTCTCTTTTAATTTGGCTTAAAGTTCTAAGCACACCTGCAATGCTCAGAGCAACACATTATCTTCACATAATCATTTCTTCTTTGGTGATACAATATTTTATATACCAGAACATACTTTTAATAAGTCAGGACTCCATTGGGCAAGAACACATATATTTACAATTGCTCCTTGAGGAATGTCACAATATTGTCTTATCCCTCCTGAGAAAACCTCTGTCATTATTATTAATATCTTAGATAATCAATTTCTTCCAACTTTTCAGCTGTATAATCCAGGAGGGTATTTTCAAGTTAACCTACCAAGATAGTCTAAAATTATTGTCATGTCATCATCTGTAGAGGTAGGACTCTCAATATAAGACACAGAGAGGTTTTGTTAGTTTGTTTGTGTGGGTTTTGTTTCTTTTTAAAAAAAAATCCCAAACACTCCAGCACTCACAAGAGTTTCAAACAGCATCACATCTTAACACCTGGGTTGAATTTACATCCTGCCTGTGTAGAGGACGTGCAGCATTTCTTTCCACTCATTACAGATGGCAAAAATTTGAACCCTCTGAGACACAGCCAGAAGAGAACTAATAAGCTTTTGTATGTCACTGTCAGATTTCTTAACAATTTTCTTATTATTGAACTTAAAGCAGACAGCACAGATTCCAAGACAACTTACAAGTATATGGCCACCTACTGCAAACCCAGCTCTGATAAGCACCAATTTAATTAAAATAAAAATTAATTCAAAAAGCTCTCTCTACTCCAACAGCAATTCAGCTTTCCAGATTTTCCCTTTGTTGAAAGATTATGTTGCTATACACATGTCAGTATCTCTATCACTAGAATAACAGTGTCATAATGTCAGCTTGAAGCATTGGCTTCTCAGTGCTATCTGTCAGGATGTTTCACTGGGTGTATTTACGTGGCAATACTGTCAAGTGTGATTGTGAGAAATGTTATAGCCTCGAAGATTAATAATTGTGATGAGTGGAAAATAGCTTTTGAAAATCCCCGAAACAACTCTGAAACTGATTTTCAAATTACATCTCTTATTAGCTTTCTAAGAAGTTTTAAATACAGGACTGAGAAGCTATGAAATAGTAAAGGAAAGAAATTAAATGGAATACTGATTCTCTGCCTTCATTTGCCCTCTCTATACTGTTCAAATAATATCAAGGGAGATTAAATTTATTCTCATATCTGCAGCCTGGGTCTTTTCTGAAAGGGAGAAAACCCAAGTTAAAATAACTATCACTTCTCATTCCACTTCCTGAACAATACAACCATATACATTTTCCAAAGTGTTAGAATTAAGCAGAACATGCTTAACTTTATCTAGCCATTCAGCCATCAGCTCAATCAGCACTGATCTTGTATCAGTTTATGAAAAGACCATGGAGAGCCAAAATTGAAAAGATTGAAGGCTTCAATGGAGAAGTTTGCATTGTAAAAATCAAAATTTCTATTGAACATAAGGTAATTTTTGTAGCAACAGTTCTTTCCTATAACTAGCAGAAATACAAACAATTAAAAAAAAAATAATAAAGGGGGAAACAAACCTGCAGTGTTTCAAAATGAATTTCCAAGAAAAGTACAGTAAAAGAGAGACTCTCTACATCCTCTCTAACCATCATTTACACAAATTACAACAGAACTTATACAGGCACAGTGAGAAAAGTTAATTTGTAGTATACTATGGACAACCAAATCCTGACAGACCTCTATGTAGAAATTAAAGTCACGGATAGGACAAACCACAGCTTTCCTTTATTGTAATGAGAAAATAGTCATATTTAGAACATAAAATTTACCATCTCCTTCTTAAGAGAAAAGGGATGTGTTTGTTGCTGTAGCTTTTTATACATATAAAGAATATCTTGTATACGTCTTCAGAATCCTCACAATTAAAAAAGGCCAGGAGAGAGCAACTGATTTGTAATCTAGTCATCTGCTCAAAAAAAGATTATTTTCATACCTCTTCATCCCATTGTTTTTGCTTTTACCTTTACTGTAAACTACTGAAGAAAAATTTTTTTTTGCTTGTGTCCAGGACCTCTATTTGATGTTATTCTCCTTCCCTCCTCACTCTAGCACCCTGAAGCAGAAACAGCTGCAGTGAAATGCTCATTTGTAAAACAGTTACCTGGCCTAAGTTCAAGTATTTTAAAGAAGCAAGGAGGAAGATAATGAATGCCACCTGTTCCCACTTCAAAATCCTGATTACAGGGCCAGGGGAGAAAAGAAAAAAAAGCCCCAAC
>WAAG01042103.1:312-22156 GCA_013390105.1 Tichodroma muraria
CGACTTTCCAAATGCAACACGCACACACACAGACCCTGTTTTTAAACTAATGTTTTTCTACTTGCTTTTTTGCAAGTTATGCTGTCACAGTGAAAGAGGCTGAATTGTTGTAGATGCTCTGGTGCTCTTCTGAGTTTCTGCAGAGATGTATTTATAGCAGTTAGGCTTGCATTTTTGACTGTCTAGTGCAATGCCCTCATACTTCTCTTTTGATTTGTTTTCAAATTGTTTGGAGTTCCATGGATGTCATGCGAAATCACGTTAAGGAAATGTGTGTACACAAAATGTCTTTGGTTTATGATAGAGAAGCTTGGGGTTTGCCATTCTGACAAATGTGAATGTCTCCAGCAGCAGTTTCCACCCAGAGCAGGCAGCACTCTGGTTCATTACTTCCCGTCCAGTTTCCTCCTTTTGGTCTTGAGAGAAAATATTGCTTTTTTGGTGAACCTGGGTTTTATGTATACCTTTATCTCAGAGTGCTGTACACAGTCTTTTCAGAGAACAGACTCACTGAGAGACTCACTTCATGTCTGAAGTACCACATGCAGTGCTGAGTTCACAGGTGACTGTGAGGGCACCCCACATTTTCTGTTTACCCTCTTGTGCAGCATTACACAAACAGGATCAAATTAACCTGGTGGATTTTACTTGACATTACATTTCCCTGTTCAAAGGAGCAGTAACTTTTTCTTGAGCAAGTGATAAGCCTTTTGAGAGAATAGGGTATTGTATTTTTAGACTTAATGTCAGCAGCAGAAAACTTGCATTTACTTTGCATTCTTTTTAATGTTCACATGAGAACAATGACATGAAAAGGCTGTACCTCTGGCCTGAAAGCCTGCTAGAACTTCTATTCCATTTGTGGGGATTTTGCACGTCTCCTGTTTCCTCTAAAAGAAGCAGAGAGCTCTTGTTCTTGACACTGTTCCCCATAAAAGTCAGGATCTAGCCCCAGAAAACAGAGGAAAATTCCAGAGAGTAGCACACCTCCTTTTGTTGATTTTCCAGACTGAATTAAAATGAATCACAATACCCAGTCTTTAAATTGCCCTGTAATTTGTTCACTGATAGCTTAGTAGCCATCCTGCTTCTGGAAAATGGATATTTTTTGTTTCTTTTAAAAGAAGCATTGTTTTTAGCATTTAAGTTGGATGTAGCCAATGTAACCAATAACCATTGGAGCCAATAACCATTGTGCTCATGGCCACTCTTCCTGCACTTGGTTCAGCTCCTCACTAGACATGGCAGGAGAAAAAGCCTTCTGGTGGCCATGAAAAATGCCTCTAAGAAGCATCTTTCAGGCAACATGAGTCTCCTTTTAAGTCCTTCTCCAGGAGTGAAGGAGGCCAAGGAACATTGTCTTGTGCTGAGAAATCATAGTGCTTTTGGGAATCTGCCATCCGTATTAATCCAGTTAAAGCAAAGGCTGTACCCTTCCTTTCAGACTCCTCAGAGAACATCTTGGAGAAAAAGAAGTTGAGTTGACATTGATCTTTGATGCTGTAGAGGAGGCAGACCTGGCTAACTACACGTGTCATGTAGAGAACAGAAATGGAAGGAAACACGCCAGCGTCCTTCTGCGCAAAAAAGGTAATTCTCCCTTTTTAGTTATCTGTGATCTCACCTGCCTCAGCAGCAACACATCGGTCAGAGGTCCTGCTGACCTCTCTGGGCAAGGCTGGACTCCTGTGTGCCTGCTTGGAGCTGAGGCATGCTTGTGTACAGCTTCAGTTTACCATTTGTTGGGGAAAAAAAATCATGGACTGTTCTTTGGTGTCTAGCAAATCGGCCTTGCAGGTGATGCACTTGCCTGGAATACAGTCACCCATAAGGCACCAATAATCAGGGGAAGTATTTTAAACAGCCTATGAATTTGGCCCAGAATTGACTGACTAGGCCAGTTAAAACGTACATTTCTTAGAGCAGGTGCCCTGGCAGTGAAGTCAGATGTTTTCATGTTTCTCCACTTCCTGGCTCTGTGTTTTAAATTGAAAATTTTAAGCTGTCTCCATGCATTTTGATTTCTAACAGCATCAGGAATGAAAACATGCAATGGGAGCTACAAATACATGGAGAGTTACCCCATCATGGTTGTCTTGCTTGATACTGTTCCTGAATGGGGAACACCACTACTGACAAATTATCTATAGAAGAAAGGAAACCGTTTGGCTTTGACTGTCCAAATTTAAAAGTGCTACTGTGCTCTGTGTTTGAAAAAGTCATTATCAAATGAGTGTAACAGTATCTCATGTCAGTTCTGCTGTTTGTTCAATCAGCTCTCCTCTTCATAAGTAGGCTGACATTTAAATTGGAAGGTGATCTCTCTGAGGTACAGTGTGTTAGGAAATACAAAAGCTGCTAGATAGTAATTGTCGTGAAAGCAAAGGAAGGTTCCACCCTTGGGGCAAAGCTGTTATGTGAAACCACGGCACAGGAGATTGACAGAAGGGTTGATACATTGTCCAGATCTCTGCCATCATTCTTGGATGTAAATTACTTTTCCAAAACAGGAGAGGAAGAATTGTTTTCTTGAGGCAAACTTGAAAGGGTAGTTCCAGTCCTTTGTGTGCTTTCACTGTGGCAAAGTTGGAATAAAGGAATGTTGATCTAGCAGATCATTCTGTCTGCTAGAAACTTACGTACAGGAGAGCAGGAAGGCTCTGCAGAGGGACCTGCTCTGGCTGGATCCATGGGCTGAGGCCAGCCCTGTAAGTTCCACAAGGCCAAGTGCTTGGTCCTGCTCTTGGATCACAACGAGCTCCAGGCTGGGGCAGAGGGGCTGAAAGCTGCCAGGTGGCAAAGGGGATGCTTGAGTCACCATCCCTGAAAGGATTTGAAAGCCATGTAGGTGTGGACACCCTTTAGTGGTGGGTTTGGCAGCGCTGGTTAATGGTTGGACTCAATCATCTGGGAGGTATTTTCCAACCAAAACAATTCTACAATTGCATGACCTAAACTGACAGGTTGTCACAACTTTAATTAGGGAATCTGGTCATCATGATGAAGGATTAGTCTCTCTAGTGTAAAAAGCATTCTACCTTTCCTTCCACTGAACCTCATAAATATACAACTGATAGTAAGTTTATCTGTGTTGGCACTGTTGGTAAATGTTCTGGAGTGTGCATATAGTAGAATAACAAGATCAGTCTATTTATAACAAAAAATGCAGATATTTCAGAGCTCTGCTGGAATTATGGAAGAAACACTGCTGAATACAGAATTTGGAGGTGGAAAGGATCACTTTGCAGCTACTATTTCATTTCTATCTGCACTGTAGCTGTAGAAAACTTATATTCCCCTCAGGCACTCTCAGTAGTTGATTTTCAAGCTATTAAAGTGTCATTTAAAATAACCACTATATTTTGCTGTGTCCTTTGACTGCCTGTCCCATTGTCCTGTTTGCTATTTATTAAGTTCTCACAAACACTTGACCAAACTTTTCCTTTCTGCAACTTGATTTAATTGCTTCTTATCCTAACTTTCTCCAGCTTAGATTTTACTGTAGATATTCATGAGTCAGGAAATACTACTCTATTTACTGAGCAGGGATAAGATTTAGGGCAGGACTTGCAGAAAGCTGTTGACCAGCATCCTTTGTGTGTGTCAAAGAAGGGATTTCTACTGCAATGTGCTGCAGCACAGATCTCTCAGTCAGATAAATCGCTGTCCCTCCAAAGTCTTACCTGTTAAGAGCTGCATTATCCATGTTTGACAAGGGACACTTGTAGTTCTGTTTTGTCTCCAGACCTGCCCTCTGTTCTGTGGTTTTTTTTCTGGCTTGGATGAAAAACAGGAATAAGCCCAAAATCTAAGTTGTAGATGTTGTGTAAGATTTTCTAGAGTTCTTGTTTTGACATCAGATAGTTATTTTTAGCACATAATTTGCTTGGAAAAAAAAAAGAAAAATTAGATGTTCAAATGTTTTGGGGAAAATATACTAAAGTCTTTTGCTCTATTAGTGGTACAGTCCCCACAAACCTTCAGGAGAATACAGGAGTGCTGTTTGCACAGCTCCAGTGTAGCAACAGCCCCAGAACATGCACCATCATTTAGGATTATTTTTATTGTTTGAGGTTTTCACCTGAAAAAGAACCAAATCCTGGTTCAAATCCAAAGCTAGCAATGCAAAAGCAGAATCAAACATGCTCCTAAGACCTGAACACAACTGTCAGCTGTCACAATTCTTCTTTACTACCTTAATTCAAAACCACATCGTTACTTGCTTTCAAGCAGTTCAGAAATAAGTTCTGGACAATCCTGGATTTGGTTTGCTTTTTTTTTTTTTTATTTTTATATATTTTTTATTTTTTTTTCTCTGTGCTGCCTTAGCATATTTGGTGCTCAAATAACATGGAAATGCAGCATACACCCAGCTGTCCCTTAGTTGTGGGAATAGTTCAGGATTGCCTTCAAAAGGGTTTGAAAACAGTCCAGCGTTTTAGTGACTGAAGTCTACATAGTCTATAATATAACTGTTCTGAAAGAGAAATGACTTTGTCAGAAACCGCAGAATAAAGTCAGACCATGGTTTTAGTGGCAAGAAGTAGTGAATTGAGATAAAAGTAAATATTATGATGACTTTTCCACACAATTTTTTTCAAGGAGGCTGCCTTTAATCAAGACATGCAAGGAACTAATTTTAGGGGAGGGGCAGGTTTGATACTGATACATCACTAAATTATGAGAAACTTTTAAAATGTAGTTGTCTGTCATTTATTGGATATTTACGAGACTTTTGCTATTTTAAAGACCATGATCCTCCATAATATGTATGATATGTTGTGGCAAGGTCCTTCTACATTATTTTACTTTAAAACTATCAATATCATTAGCTATTTTTCAGTCACTCTTATAGCACAGAGACCAGATTCAACTTCTTTTCTAGTGTTGGATATGCTGCTTCCTTATTTGTCTCAGTGAGGACCACTTGAGGAGGAAGGAATTAATCAGATGCCAAGACTAAGTAGAGTAGGCAAGAAAATCGAACATCCTGGGTTTTTCTCATTGCCTCCACTTTGGAATGGAAATAAGGAGAGCTCAAAGGCCTTGGCTTTCTGCCTCCTTATATCTGTACTCTAGGACAGTTCATGGGGCAGAAGGACAAATACTAGACATGCAAAAGCTGATAAATTTTGCCTTTTGAGCTGGATTTTGTGGGTTTGCTTAATACACTGCCATTCCCCCCACCCTCAGCTCTGTGCTCCTGTGTGGGCTGCAAGGCTCAGCATTTTCTTTCCTTCCAAGCTGGCTGCTTTGCCATCATCTCAATTTCCTAGCAAAAAAAGATTCAGTACAATTAAAAAAAAAAATTCCCTTCAAAAGTGATTTTAACCAACTCTGTTCTCCATTTGCCTAGATTTATCCCCCAGAGCACAGCAGCTTTATCATGCAGTGTAGTAGAAGTCCCATGAATTCCCTGTGTTCTCAGAGAGATTAAATAGCTATTATAATAGACTTTTTCCATCTATTAGTCCATGACTTCTTGCCAGACAGACATCAGAGATGCTGTAAACTGGGAATAGCTTGACATCTGATGTTAATTATTGAAATACAAGGCACGGCGAGGCAAGAATAACCCCCAAAGATACACAACTAATTTGCTTTTTATCTTGAAAGTGACATAAATGACATACGAGTAATTTTTTCTGACCTAAGTTTTAGAAGCGTAAAGATCACAAAAACTTTGTCCTGCCTGTATTAGTTTGGCAACTTCTCACTGTGTTTGTCACAGCAGCAAATATCTTCATGACGTCTTATCTGAACTAATACAGGCTGTGAGAGTCAAATTGTCATCCTCTGTCTTTTATGGCTAAGTAATGTGCCAGGTGGTGTTAGGAGCAATCTTACTCTCAGAGGACATTTCAGGATAAAGAGCAATGCTGTTCAAGTTAGTCTCTTGCATCAGATGGAGCTCTGAACTGGTATTCAAGGGGTTCTATCCCATTTTATCATTGGTTTGCTGAATGACCTTGAACATGCTGCTTCTCTTTTCTAAGCCTGTTTCCCCAGTTGTAAAAGATGGATCACTGTGTCTGGATCCATTTATGAAGTTCTTGTGATATTTCCTAACAAAAGCATCTGAGTAGGAAATTTTAACTAACACTAGGTCCCATTAAAGTATAATGTGAACTCTACAAATATGTGAGAACTCTGTTAGCAGCCATCACAATTCAAACAAAGTGGTTCTTTGCAGCCTGATGTTTGCTCCTGGCTTCTTGTGTTATCTTGGGCTTCCTGCAAGCTCAACTCATTTTCCAGTGATCCAGCTGAAGCCCTGGCTTGGCAGCTCACATCAGCTTGTCCAGAGGCTTCACAAATAAAAACCCAAAGCTGTCCAATTTGGAGGGGGAAGGGATCAGAACCTACCCAATCTGTTCTCACATGCTGCATACATGCTGCCAATGCAGAAGTTTCAAACTCCACCAGCTCAGTTAAAGTTGGTTACTCTGTGTAAGATCACTTACATAGTTCCTGTGTAGGAGATTTACACAGATAGCCTCAAATGCATTCTGGATTTCAGATGGTTATTTCAGATGGGCAGTAGATGGAGTAAATGAGTAAAATTAAGTAATAGGTAATGACAAAATTATTAGACATTCTTAATGTTGTGGTGGTTTTAAGTGGAAGCTGCACAATTTTATGTGAAATTGTATGGTGGATTAGAGAAAATACAGCTTGGAAAGATCATAACCTTTTTGCCTTTCCTTGCTAATTTTAGATTTGATCTACAAAATAGAACTTGCTGGAGGACTGGGAGCCATCCTTCTTCTGCTTATTTTGCTCGTGACCATCTATAAGTGCTACAACATAGAGTTAATGCTGTTCTACAGACAGAACTTTGGAGGAGATGAAGCAGCTGATGGTAAGCAGTTGCACAGGAAACTCAGTATATGCAATGGAAATATTTCAGAGACTTCAAAGTGGCGAGATTGAAATGAATCCTAAAAGATACCTGCTGCTAGTTTAGACTACAAAGCACCCAACAGTGTAAAGCCCTAAGACTTTCTCCCAAAGCCCCCTGAGATCAATGAGTCTTTCCACAGAAATGTCACTGGGCTGTGCCATAAGCAAGTGGGAGCTAGAAAAATTGTTCATGAGTCTGCTAGAGAGGCTCACATGTCATTTGTGAACTCTTCATGTTTATGTGTCCAGTGCCACGTGTGCCCAGGGTCCCTTCTCCTGAGATCCACACTGTATTTCTGAGCAGCCTTTCACCAGCTGTTCTTCATGAAGCATCTTCATTGAATTGCCACCAGGCTTCCAGTGACCTCCTCTGACTAGTGAGGGGTGATTGTTACGAGGCTAACTGGTTACCTCGGTTAATTGCGAGACTGTAAACAACTTGGTGGAAATGTGCAGCTTGCCTGGGGAGTATCTTTAGGAATAAACTAGGTTGTTTTCCATTTTTCTTCCCCCACCTTCCCTCTCACTAGCATATATTCTGTTTGGTGCCTAAAGCTAAACTTGTGTTTTTAAATTGAAGCTTTAATTCTCCTGAATATAGAACATTCCTTCTCCTGTGAAGCTGGAGTAAGCCCTGTAAACTAAATCCCAGTCTTTAAATCCTATTATTATGTTCTTGACACTTATTTCATAATTAATATGCTATTAATATGCATCTAAGTAGTATCTGCTAAGGAGAAAAAGTGCAGTATTCAAGTACAGGTGCTTGCCATAGCCCACTGCAACACTTAGCAATCACAGAGGCTCTGGAATGGTACATCTAGAAACTCTAATGTATTTGAAAAGAGAACTGGGAACATATTTTCCGTAGTGCCAAAACAATGTGCAGTTGCACAGAGATGTTGCTTTCTGCAGTTGGCATTTTTGCTATCAGAGTAATAAATGTTTCTGTTTCACAATGGGTAGATATGGTGTGAAAAGGTTCCACTACAATGAAATCTGTAGTTTTGGGGAATGGATGGAATGACATCTAGGGGATTTTCGAAAGAGAAGGATGATCTTTGTGGGTCCCTTCCAGCTCAGAATACTTTGTGATTCTGTGATAAATAACAGCAATAGAAATCAGGAAACTTGCTCTTCCCCGATCCTCATGTATGACTGGGAAAAGACTAAAATGATGCTTTTTTCCATACTCTTCAATGCTGCACATATTTATACTGGTACCTAGGACAAAGGGAAAGGTGAGATTATATGGTTTGAGAAGTACTTTACCTCAAACGCCTTGGGATTATACCAACATAATACCTCTGCTTTGCACCAACCAAAACTGGTAACTTCCTCCAGCCTGCTTCAATTTGTTTATCCTGTGTTTTCAGTGTGAAGCTGCTGCATTTTTACTCATTTTTCCTTGGTTCAATCACTTTTTAATTTATGAAACAATATTATTTTCTGGTTGTTTAGAGGAAGCCCCATGAGTACATAGGGGATTTTGTGTGCCTATAAATTTTGAAAACAGCCTTTTATTTTTCTAGTGCATAATTGTAGACCTTTCACAGCTTTGTGTCTCGTTCTCATCCTGCAGGATGAAAGACGGAGGCAGAATGTTACAGAAGTCAAAGTATATATGGGGATGTTTCTGTAGTGGGAGCATACAGAGCTCCCATGAGCACTCAGCTGTATAGACGCAATCATAAGGTCATTTTCCACTTCTGTGTTTATTTCTTTTATAAAAGATTTGGAACTCAACAGATCTGCTTTATTCCTATTTCTAAAAATATCCCATGTAAGCACTATTGGACGCACTCACTTCCTGTGTTGTGTAGCATTGCTTTTAGAGAAATGACACTGAGGATTAAGGGATCCATTTAGGAAATGGCTCCGAACAGTGCTGCCCCCAAAACCCCCAGAGCCGGCGGCGGGCGAGTGTGGGCAGCTCCTTCTTCTCTGCCCGGGTACCTGAAGCTTGTGGGGAGTGAGCTGAGGCCGTGGAGCTGTGACACCACTGCAGAGCTCCCAGGAGCCTGTCAGCGTGCTGCTCCCTGGCCCTGTGAACTGAGGTGACCGGGGAGGGCAGCTGTGCCCCCAGGGGCAGGAGGCTCAGGGGGTGCCGGAGCTCTGCAGTCAGGGGTGGCAGGGCTCTGCTGCCTCCAGGATCACCGGCACCTCTTAAAAGGCTTTGGCAGGCTTCCTTACGGACAGGGCGGCAGGTTTTGGACGGGCCTCGTTAGCTGGCTGGCCTGTTGACTTCAGAGGAATGTCAGCAAGCCAGGTGGACATCTTCCATCCTCCCCTACAGCCACGGTGACACTAGGCAAATTGCCTTTTACAAATATGTAATTATTCACATGCTTTGACTACAGCTCTGGCCCTCATGGGTCTGGCTTTGTGTCAGGAATTATAAGTAACCGTCAGTTCGAGGTCATCAAGAGATATATTTTATTATGATTAGGTATTTGTTCTTTTTATCAGAATATATTGAGGAATTTTAACTGCTTTAACTATCTTTCATGTGCACTATTCTTTACAGATAATTAGTACTCAGAAACCCTCCATTCATGCAGTTTTCTTCTCACAACATTAACTGTTTGATTTTTCATTTTCTGTAAATAATGGCAGCTGTGCTCTTCCCTGGAGGCCAAATTGCTGAAGGTTGACTTTTTCTATATACTGTTTTCCATTACTGCAGAGGAATACAAAGAGAAATGTCACTAAGACAGTCTGATCCCAGCATGGATTCCCAGCTCTGTGGTGGCACCACTTCTGTTCCTGGCACACTCATGAGCTCTTAGCTCCATGTTTCAGAAGCAGAGCTGGAGACAAGCCCCAGTGATGGGCAGGAGGAGGAGGAGGAGTGTTGCCCTTTATGGGAGCTGTCTCTCTTATGATGAGATCCCCAAGTATTTCAAATCTCCGGGATCAAGTGGATTGTGATCTAAAATTATGATACTGATTTTTAAAACTATGGGTTTTTCTGAAAAGAATGTTTAGAACTGTTTGTATTTGGCATTGCTTTCTGAATAGTCAGTATTCGCTTGAATTAAGTCATGTCTTTTCTCACAATTACTTATGGAAAGAAACTTTCCAGGCTCAAAACTTTCCAGGCTCAAAACTTTCCAAGCTCTTAAAACTTAAACATACTCCTAAGAACTCTTGAGGAATAGAAGTTGAAAGAATTGCATTACAAATATGTAAAGGCTTAAATTAAAAGTTTCCACTTTAGTATTTGTGTGAAAATTTTCCCCATGATCTTTTCAGCTGTGACTCCTGTCTGACCACATGGAGCAGAGTTACTGCTCAGCATGCAGAAGAAAACTGAAGGGATCCATGCGATTTCTGCCTGGAAGCCAGATTATATGTTCCTGTGAAAAGTCCCCATTTTGTAGGGAAATGCTTGTTCATTTCAAGGAATAATACAATTTTCCAGTACTCTCCTGTGTTCCTTATCGTGTTCTTGCAAACAGCAGGCTGAACATGATTTGTTTTCTTACAGATAACAAAGAATACGATGCTTATCTTTCATACACCAAAGTGGATCCTGATGCATTAGATCGTGATAATAATGAAGAGGAGCAGTTTGCACTTGAAATTCTGCCAGATGTTCTAGAAAAGCACTATGGATATAAGCTCTTCATTCCAGATAGGGACCTGATCCCTAGTGGAAGTAAGTATTTCTGACCTTTCAGTTTAATATCTGTTTGATGTGTCACAAAGGCCTGGACTGTGCGATGAGTACTGGGTATGGAAAACCTTGGGAAGTGGTTGCAAAGATTGGAAAAGTTTCCTCAGCACTGCAAATTTCAGTTCTCTGTTAGAGCTTGTTCCTGCACTGCTGAAATCAGAGGGAACTGCCACTGATTTCAGTGGGGGCAGGAGCTGGACCTTCCTACAGGGAAGGCTGCAGCACTGCAAGCAATATCAAGTTCAAAATGTCTGCATCAAACACAGGTAACTAAGCAGGAAACTTTCTAAAAGGATTTTATTACCTCTGTTATGTGATTGAAAATGGGATTATTATTTTTTTCAGTGATTTGTTGTTTTGTCTACAGCAGCTTTACAAGTAAAAGTCAGCTTTTCTATTGTCTTTTGGATTTTTCCTTAACTTGGAAGTCTCATAAGATTCAGCAGCACCTTTGGATGTTTCTACCAAAGGTCAATGCTTTCCTAGTGGTAGTTATGGCATTTCTTCTGCTAGACTCATTTTTGAGCAAGTCAAAAAGACCACAAATCATATCCATTGTGTTGATGAATTTTGAATGCACAGTATGTTTGCTGTAATATCACATTTATTTGAAGTGCTACCCTTGTGAAAAATCAGCTTTTTTTTTTTTCCCCACAAATTCCATCTCAAAATCACTTTCAGAAAAACAATAGAAGAGAACATGAACTTCTCTCTGTATGTGCTACTGTGTAGGAAATGTGAACAAGAGAACAAAGCAATGGCTGTAGTGGAGCAGATGTCCCCAAACATGGAATAGCTCGAGCATAGCTGCATTACAACCTGCCTGCCAAAGACTTGAAACTGCTGCCTCACTGTGCCAAGCGCCAGTGCCTGACCCAGAAGTCAGAGCCTGTTTCTTCTCTGACCTTTGAGAGCTTTCAACCCTTTACCACTGCAAAAGAGGAGTCAGAGCCTCAGCAGAGATCATGAAAGGCCTGTGCAGGGGACTTGAATTTATCACATGCATTTTGAGCTCCTAGTTTAGAGCTGATTCACTTTTTCTTTTTGCCCTTGCAAGGTGTAAGTTTTCTCCTATAGCGACAAATTCCAGAAAGGAGACTTGGCTCATAGCTTTCTTATTGCTTACAGTATTACAGCCAATAGCTTTCTTATTTCTTACAGTACAAGCAAATTGTATCAAATTTTTAGATATTATTAAGAGAAAATACATCTTTTCGTGGTGAAACCTACAGAGCTGTGGTAACTAGTTGTTTCATATCCAGCAATATAACAGAGTTATACATAGCAATTATGCAAGTGAACTAAGAAGTTTAAAGTTAACCCTTCAATAATAACTATGCTGAAGCACAGGTTAATCTGAAATGAGATTCTTTTTTCCAATTGTTGTTCCAGCCCGCATGGTATTTTTTGTTTGTCTATTTTTGTCAGCAAGGCACTCAGCAAATACTTGCCATCACTCTGGGTATTCATTAAACCTCTCCTGAAAATGTAGGGTACCTGAAAATGTCAGTTCTCATTTATGAACATTCACAGATTTAATCCTTCTTCTTTCCTCTCAAACTCACTTCTTCAGTATTATGAAAAGGCCTGATTCTAACACATGGAGCTTCAAGAACGCCTAATCAGACATAATGACAAGGCAGAATAAAATGTGGAGCTGAAATGAGTGTGATTTGCATGCTTTAGCTTTGGAAAAGATATGGGGGAAAGCACTTTATTTCAAGAGGGGCTCGAGGGGAAGGAAGGGACGGGGAAGGAGGGAAGACTCAGCCTCCTGCATTTCAGAGCTCTCCGTGTGCCCTGGAGTAGTGGAACGTGGCTGTGTTCTGCCTAATACTCACCACTCTCACAAGGACTCACAGTGCTTAGTGAAGGCAGTGTGATGTGGAACGGGCCTGCTAGAAATTTCAGAGGAAAACATAGCATATTTTAGAGTGACTGTCTCAAAAAGTGGCAGATGTGATGAAATATATAGCTCTCCAGGGTAGATTTCTGTAGAAAAACGGGGGGTTGACCACAGCTATCATTTTAGTTTAGGAAATAATCTCTTCTCACATGTTTCACTTCCTCATCTTTCAGTGTAAATTACTTTCATCAATATAATCGTTTCCCACTCTCTGTCTGTGCGTCCTTCTCTATCCTGTGTACCTTGGCACGCGATACCCCAGCAGTGCAGCCAGGAGCTGTGTACAGCTGGTGCTTCCTGCAATCCCTGCAGTTGTGAGGAGCTGCCACGGGAGGGTGTGCACCATTCGCTTCCTTCTTGGCATGCAGAAGCTCCTACAGCTGCTCCCTGCATTTGAGAGCAGGCAAAAAATAGATTTGTTAAATAGTATTTCTTTAATTTTCTTGCGCAGTTCTGCAAACAACCTAAAAAGCTGACTTCAGGAAAATTCAGGGACAAGTTTGATTGTGTTTTTGTCCAGCTGGCGCATCACTAACCTCTGGGGGAAGGCTGTGATGGGCTCTGCATGTCCCTGTGCAGCCGAGGGAGAGATTACAGCCAGATGTGCTGTGCTGGGACACACCCTCAGCCACCTCCTCCACGGGGCACGTCCAAGCTCTGCTTTCAGCTCTGCGTCTGACTCTGGGATGGCCATGGAGCGACTGCTGCTGTCCCCAGGAGGACAGAGGCGCTGGCTATGGGTACTGAGGCCACCTCGTCACCACTGGGAAGCAGATCCCAGGGTCTAGGTCAGATGGGGCTGAGTCATGTTTCACAGTAGGTGTTGGTTTCTGAGCCCTGCCAGGATTTTATCCCAGTGGAGCATTTTGTCCTGGTGGGAGGGAGAGCCACCATGAAGGATGCCAATGGCCTCAGCGATGCCCATCACACAGTGGCCAGAAAGGACCTTTGTGATACCTCTTGGTGCTGCCTGAGAGCAGTGTGGATGGATCCAGCTCCTGGAATTGGCAAGATGGAAGGAATCCCACACAGCCGTGCTGGCTGGGAGGCAAAGGAGCAACCCAGCAGGGAGACATGGCAAGGTAGACCGAGTCTGTAACCCAGGAACTGAGTTGCATGTTATGGGAAGTACTGTAGCAGCTATTCTTAAAGAATACTCTTTGGTCTTAACAGAATGAGTGTTCTTCGTTCTGTCGAAGCTAACAGCACACACACACCCCTGCCCAGGTAACTGAGGCATAATTGGCCAAGTTAACCCGCATAAGGAAACTGGGATCCCTGAGGTGCACTTGCACTTGTTACTGAATTCCTTAGCTGTTCTCATTATTTTCACCCTATTTGTTTTCAGGGCTCCTTTAACAAACCCTTTCCCACAACAAATACTCTCAAGTTCTGTGAGTTTTTTTTAATTCAGCATTAGGAGACCTGAGAAGATTGAGTAGTTGGCAGGGGGTTAACAGGACAAGCTATGTTTTCACCTGAGCCATTTTTTGTCTTGCCAAGATGATGTCTGCAGAGAAAAATATCTATTTGCACTTCACTCTTCTAAAATCAGGACTACATCAGAGGAAGATACTTTTCTCCATGGTTTCTGCAAATTACTTTAGAACCTGAAAGTGAAGAGGTAAAAATTGTCAAGTTAGACTTTTAGTACCAGCAATAAATATCGATTAGAGCATCATCTAGTTGTTCTCTAAGCATATGTACATTTGGTCTTGACAGGATTGGAAAAACACCAGCAATTCACTCCAGCTCAGCCCAGGGTATGAAGATCAGTCAGTGAAAAGAACAACCGTGATGGAATAAAAATATTTGTTTACCTGAAAAATGAGAAGTTCTCAGCACAAGAGGAGAGTGTCTAAGGCATGTGATAAGAGACACATGACAGTCAACATTGTAGTTCTGGCACTTTGTAGTTTTGTATGCCCATCTGTATGGTTTTTGCCTGGTGAAATCCAGTTTCCTGGGTTCCTGCATGAAGAAAATCCAGTTGGACCATGTGTCTGGGGCTCCCAAGGAGCCTTAGTTAAGTATAGGATACCATTTCTTTGGAACAGGAATATGGTATCCAGCTCCACAAACTCCTTTCAGAAGTCCCTGGTTGCCTGCTCTGTATGAATCTTACTTTTAATGTCAAGCATGGGTGA
The DNA here is from genome assembly GCA_013390105.1 of Tichodroma muraria. Taxonomy (NCBI): domain Eukaryota; kingdom Metazoa; phylum Chordata; class Aves; order Passeriformes; family Sittidae; genus Tichodroma; species Tichodroma muraria. The sequence continues at coordinate 14,948 of WAAG01042103.1, forward strand.
GGGTAGCGGGGATACACACGGATGTCAGCTGAAAGAGGAATAAATATGAACAAAAGGCAGATGGGCTGCCTGTCCTGTAGTGCACTAATCTGCATTATTTTTTTCTTTATGTCGAACTCATCAGCTGTCTCTCAGCTCGTCCTGGGATTGGGCTCTCTCTGGGAAGGGGCAATTACTCTGCTCTGTGTTTCAGCTGTTCTGATCCAAGCTAAGAGAAGCAAAACATATTTAATAAATAGGAAAAGCAAGACACAACATCATTGGTGTTATAATAAAGTAATCAGACTCAGGGTTTGGGAACTATTCAGATAGGAAACCAGGACTGAATTACTCTTCTATAAATAACTTTCTCAAGTGGTGGTCACACTGCCAAACTCAAAAAGGCTGGTTATTTTCAGAGTGCCAGGAACCAACCAGCATGGGTTTGATGGTAGATACTCTTTGGCTCTTGTAGTGCTGCAAACCATGTTTCCCAAAAATATCCATGGGATTTTATATGATTTCTAGTGTTTTTTCCTTCTCCCTCAATTCCTTCTGCAAATCATCTGAATCTGGTTAGTCAGTCATTTCTTTATGTAAGCAACTCTGTGCTCATAGTGCTCATCAATTTCCTTGCTCCTAGTCCGCTTGTATATTAGGTTTCCTTCCAGCCTGTGGTTAATGTAGCTCATTAAGGATTCCATAGGCAGTTACACATGAACATGATGCAAGTAAGTTACTGATAGAGCCACTCAATTTTTATTTTTTTTTTTACCTCTGGCTAACATTTTGAGAACAGTTTTGTACCATATTGCAAAATCGTGTTTCAAGGAGGGGGGGAAATGGTCAAAATTTAAAATGTATTTTTTGCGTAAAAACAAGTGGGTTCAATCTAACACTGACATCTTACATTCTAATTTATGATAAAATACAATCCCTGGGATTTAAAAGTGAATAATTCCATACTGACTCTGTCAAGACAATTTTTTTTCTCCCCTTACAATGAAGTATTATTGAAGGTGACACCTCCTGCAGCAAAAGTGCAGTTCCGGTGAAATTATATTTATATGATGGAAATACGTTGCTCTGGAACTTTACAGTTGATACTAGTTGGGGACATTATTCCTGAAGTCCCTATTCAGTTTTTTTCTTGTAAATGAAACAGTGCCATTGCCTGGCAATAATTTCTTAGCTCACTGGAAAGGTGAAAGCAACCCTTTCTCCATCCCTCATTGCACTATAGATTGCTTGGATTTAGTACCTTCTAATGGACTGAACACTTGAGACAGACAACTGAACCTGTGGTATTTTGGGAAGTCTCCAATTCTGAAGCGAAAGGAGAGAGGATGATTTAGCAACTCAGAGGTTTATGCAGTCAGCACTGGGAAAAATAAAGCTGGAATTTCCAGAGACAGGAATCTGTCTCCCCATGCTTTTCCACACAGAAATGTTCAAGTTGTGCAAATTTGACATATTGTAGAGTGCACCCAATGGACCTACAGGCTCCAGGAAAATTGTCATGTCACCTGCCGTCAGTAGTAGTCCCAAGCTGGAGTTGGTGGGAGTACTCAGTACTTCTGGGCCAGACGGCTGGAAATTTGGGGGTCCAGTTTCTTATAACTCAGTGTGTTTTATCCTCACATCTATTAGTGACCAGCTCCAAACGTGGAATTTAAGGGATCACCTCGTGACTGTTTGTGAAGAAGTTCATTAGTCAGGTGAGGACAGAGCTCTAAAGTGTAGCAATACCCAGTAAGGAAGGTGGGCATCCAAAAGAGACGTGAGAAAAACGGAGGAGAGAAATGTCCACCTAAGAAAATAGGGAATTTCTCCCATCTTCTTTCCACCCTGTTTGCACAAGGCAAAGGATGACAACTTTTTGATTGCTATGGTATGATGGATTATTGCTGGGGTGTTGCTCTTGAGACGATTGGTGCTGGATATTTGAAGAAATGAAAGTGGAGTGATTTTTGTTTTGTTTGTTTCGTTGGTTTGTGTTTTTTGTCGATTGGATGCATTTGGATATGCACGGCCATGCTCAGCACTACCCTGGACATATGGTACTGCCCAGTATTGTGTCCGTCAGAGAACTGTCTTGTGCATAGCAGTGTTCTGAGTTGTTTGGAGGAGGGATGACTATGTCTCAGGAAAGATGCATGATAGTTTGTTGTTTTACTGTATCTTGCAGATTCAACCTCTAATGATGAAGCTTCCCACCTAAATTCTTTCTTTTTGGGAGCAGAAAGAAAGGAAGAAAATGAAGAGTCTGAGCTGTTGATACATTGGGATAATATCTTTCCATTGTATTGAACATTTCTACCTTTCCTTAAGTTTTGTTTCACCAGTTCTGCTTATCATTTTCTCATTGTTGCTGATTCTCTCCCCACTCCACTGCCTCTCCCATGGATTTTAATGTTAAATTTTTTTCATTAATGAGTAACTATTTTACACAGAACAATGGGGGGGGGGTTTCCTCATAAAGTATTTCAAGAAAAGAAAACAACTGTAAATGCTGCATGATTAAAAAGTCATAAACCATTAACTAAAAGTCAGGATTGTTGCATAGACATTTGTACTGTATGTGTATGTCTTAAATTTTTGTGTGTCTGTGGGATGTTTGCAATTGCCTCTTTTTTCCATTTGTGAAAGAAATTCTTCTTGCTGCTAAGTGGTGAAATAAAACATTGGTAAAGGCAGATTTGATGCTAACTATGCCTTCAGTCTCATGAAAATAAGCTATTTTAGAATGTTCCTGTTGGCCTATTTTGTAGCTGTTTACTTTACTGGAAGTGGTGTGAATAAGCATGCTGTGGTATGGTGCCTGGGACTATAAAATGAGTCTTGCAGTAACAGATGTTGATTAATGATGTTATTTGTAATTATTGTTCCTGCTAGAGGGCAGATGTGTAAGAAAAGTCCTGCCCTGTGCTGAGTAAAGATCTGTTCTGTGCAGCTCTTGTGTCCAAGTCTTCATTTCTAACACGTGCTTCTCCTCTGTTGTTAGGCAGCACACTCCCAGCAGCATGGTCAAGAGGTTCACGTAGTTTAAAAACACAAAGATATCCTGTCTCAAAGCTTGCAGTTGTAATGCTGTGCAACCAGTGAACATTTTCTGCCCTTAGTGGTTTTGTTCAAGGGATTTAAGTTTTCTGGTCTTGGCCCAAAACCCATTGAAGTTTGTTGAATGAAGTCTGTTCATTTGAATGGGTTTTGGATTAGGTCTGTAAGTAGATCTCTTTCCCATCCTGTTCCATGTCAGCATATTTGGCTTCTCTTCCCTACCATCCCTGGGATAAGTGAAACTCAGGGATCTAAGTCCAACTTCATGAATATTTTGAAGTTCAGTAAACTGGCATCATGGAGCTGCTGATGGGTCTGGCATTTCTGCTTACACTGATCATTTGCAACTACTTGGCATGCATGAATAAAATAATTCTACTATTTTCTTTGTCACTGATGTCTCAACAAATAAATACTTCCAATATGTTTAAATTTTCCATTTGTTCCTGTCACTTGTGAAGTCTCTGTTAATACCTTGAGGTACATAGAAGCACAGGTTTGTGATATTAAAACAGACCACTGGCCCACAAAGAATGCTTTTGTGGTCAATACCTAAAGAAGAAAAAGCTACCATGATGCTTCTATGCAATAGCACAAGTTCTGCATGTGATGAGGGTTCATTTCTTTTTGAGCTTTTGCAAGTTATGGTTCATACACCCTGCAGCACCCTCATGTCTTTGCATCTGGAACACGGAACTGCTTCCCTCAGCGTGGTGTTAATCATAACCAATGTTAATGTTAGAATTTACACAAACATTACATTGATCTTGACCTATGTTTTTTTCACTAAGTGAACTGTGTGTTTTTATTCACTAATGCACCTACACAGCAAGGGTGTTATGTAAATGTCATTCTGCTGCAATGAACAGGGAAAAATAGCAAAGGATGGAGGGTGTTACTAAGGAATTTTCTATGTGTACTCCATAAATAGAAATATTTTGTGATACACAATCCTATTTTTGTTGGAGTATATTGAAATGCCCATTGTTTTAAATGGTGTGGATCAGTGAAATGCAGGATTTTGTTATACTTGATTGCAAGCCTGATGTTTTAATACAATCGACTTCTTTATTCTTTACTCTTTCTCTCTTTCTATAATTTGTAGCCTACATTGAAGATCTCACAAGATGTGTTGAGCAAAGCAGAAGACTCATTATCGTGTTAACTCCAGACTATGTTCTCAGGAGAGGATGGAGTATTTTTGAGATGGAAAACAGACTCCATAACATGCTAGTCAGTGGAGAAATCAAAGTTATTTTGATTGAGTGTACTGAATTAAAAGGGAAGGTGAATTATCACGAAGTGGAATCATTAAAGCACACGATCAAACTTCTCTCAGTGGTCAAGTGGAAAGGACCAAAAAGCAGCAAACTGAATTCTAAGTTTTGGAAGCGCCTAGTCTTTGAAATGCCAGGGAAGAAAAAGGAGGTGGTGTCTCGGCATCAGGTGCTGGATTCTGCAGAGCAGGGCCTCTTTGGAGACCTCCAGACTGTGCCCTCTCTTGCCGTCACGGGCACTTCTGCCACGCTGGTGGAGTCGCGGGCGGATTTAAGCGATTTCCAGCAGGCAGACTCTGTGCACATGAGGCACTACTGCAGAGGCTACGAGTGCGACGTGTCCGCAGCCACGCTGCCCGTGGCCTCCATCAGCAACCACCACACGTACTGTAACATCCCCCTGACGCTCCTCAACGGACAGCTACCTCTCAACAGCGCCGTCAGGGACCCCCAGGAGTTCCACAGGAACAGCCCCTTGCTACCTTTATCGGCCAAGGAGCTCAGCTTCACCAGTGACATCTGGTAGTGACCATCAGGGCTCTTTAGAGATGCTTCATGGCCGCCACGGAGACACGCCTGTAAAGAACTTTGCCCTACCCACATGGGGTGAGAAATCCTATTCAAAGCAGCAGCACACTTGTTTGCTTTTCTACTTGAACTTTTTTGTTTACATTTACAAATTATTGACAAAGGGGGCATTCTTTTGTAACTCAGTAATGTCCTTCCTGTCTTTTAACGTACAGTTTTATTGCTTCTTTAAAAAGGAGAGGGGAGAGAAAAAACGCATCCCGTCACTTCACAGTAGGTTTACAATCTGGGATGGATAAAAGGTCACTGTACACAATCTCCAACATCCATACATATTTAAGTAACAGTATTTGGAATACACAGAAATTGTTGGGTTTTTCATATAGACTACGGTACAGTTTGAAATTCTAATCATGCTACAAAAATTAGTATCTCCTGCACAGACCACAAGGGGTGAATCATCTTGAAAAGGAAGGAGAAAGAAACCTTCCCGGTAACATTGTCTTGCAAATACTCCTAAGAAGATGCCCAGCTGAAACAATGCAGGCAAAGCTTTATCACTAAAGTGCATAGTAACAGTCACTACAAAATAAATCACCTGCTCCCATCAGCATCTCTTCATTTTATTATTGAGGCATGTTGTATTCCTAGTCAATGGTTAGCAATGTGGTTTTATTAAACAACTTACTAGAATACTGAAAGATGTTTAGGAGGATTTTAAACAATTTTTCTGTCAACTCTAGATTATTTCACAATTTTTTGCAGATTTTTAATGACTTTTTCCAAACAGTTTAAGTATAAATTTAGCTGTCTATTGGCCAATTCATTAATCTGAAATTTCTTAAGAGTTAAGATTTGTAGTAAAGTAATTTTAAGGAGGATTTTTTTTTTCCAAAATCAGTAGCTACAATTTGAAATTAACCTTTTTTGTGAGAACATCAGCAATAGGAAAGAAGTACTACAGCAATATTCAGAGATTAAGTGCTAAATTATTCAGGTTTACTAGTAAGTCTGACTTCCGTTGCAGTGATAATCACCTGAAACAGTTTTCTCTCTAGTTTATCTACCTGCCAATTTATGAGCCTTTTAAACATGGCAGAAGCAGGAATATTTCTGCTGTCTGTGCAACTAGTGAAAAGTGATATTTTTAAGCAACTGGCAAGGTCTTGCATTTCACACTTGTGTGAGTGATCCCATCAGTCAAACAGGATCCTGTCACTTGGCTCTCGTGAATGGCATTCCTGCTGCTGGTGGGTGAGAATTGTTACACAGGTGCTCAGCATCAGCCTTGCTCAGCGAGTACCAGCACGTCCCATGGAGATTGCCACACTCAGCTGGGTAAGGGTTGCAGAGTCAGGCTATGGAGACAACTGGATTAAAGGAAAAAAGCTCTAAATAATGAAGGCAGAAGCCAGTTTTGCAGGTTTCGGCATGGCTCTAATGAAAACACAGCAGACATGAGAGTTTTGTCTCAATAAGAACTGCTGGAGCAAGTTCCCAAAAATATTTTTAAGGCAGGCAGCCTTGCCTGTGCTTCAGTATGTCTTTAGCATTGTTCTCTTTGATTGCATGAATAAAAGTTAGCACTCTGCACTCAGCTGCCTGTGGTTTCATCAGCAAACAAGTTCAGTAAATCCTTGACATTTTGCAGTGGTTCCTAAATTGTACCCTACAGTCAAATGGAAACAAACACTGACCTAAGACTTAAAAGTATCCAGAATTGGCCCAAAGGCCACGAAAATGATCTCAAATGTGCAATAATTCATAGAGGTCAGTATTTTTCCATTGCTTCTTTCCCCAGTTCTTTATTCTGTGTCCTCCTTCACCAGTCATTGTCTGTAAGATTTTTCATTAGGTTCTAAATAATACATGTTTCTCTCATTTTTTTCTAATATTATTATACATTTGACACTAACACTGAAAATGGAAATCTAGAAAAGATATTAATTTATTACACAGTATAGAACTATAACTTGCTCTTTTGTGAAGTTAAGTTCCAAACATAGGTGTTTAATAGACGTATTTTTCTATTGAGAAAGAAAGCGATTTTACCTCCATTATGAATATATGTATTTCAACTTCCTCCCAAAAATTTACAAAATTTGCACTGTTTTATAAGTGTTACAGACTGTGTTTACACTGGCTATGTTCTTTAATGCAAAGTGTATTTAAAAAAAAAAAGAAAAAAATCCTAAATGAAAACCCTGCATGAAAAGAGCTGCATATGTTTAAATGAAAAGCTGTACTTTTCATTATTTTCCTTCCCACATTACTCTAGAATCTGATTAATTCACATAGAATGTTCAGTGAGATTTTAAACCTGCTAGTTCTGTATTAAGCATGCAAACTCAAAAAAAAAAAAAAA
>WAAG01042103.1:22217-40438 GCA_013390105.1 Tichodroma muraria
AAGACATATGCAGGTTGGTCTGCTTCTTTTATTTACAACGATTTAATATTGGTAAAATTCATTTACCCAATGATGTCTCAGCAGTAGTTATTCTAAAGCAAAATGCAGTCATGTTTGTATTGAGGAAACATGAAAAGAACAGGTTTTCAGTCATTTTGCAAAACACATTGAGTGTCTGTGTATTGATATCTTTTAGTTTATAGATGCCAAGTCACAATCTGCTTTAAGATTTCGGAGTGTATATTGAGTACTACAACAATATATACATTAATCAGACCTGCCTGTACCCCTCTGCTTTTAGTGTGGGGGTGGGGACCTGAGCTCGGGGGGCCTCTTGTGGACTCAGTTTTGTGTGGTACCAGTACAGAATCATAGAATTGTTTAGGTTGGGAATGATGTCTAAAATGATTAACTCCAGCTGCTAACCCAGCTCTGCCAAGCCCACCACTGACCCATGTCCCCACGTGCCACAGCCACGTGTTTTTTATACACCTCCAGGGATGGCGACTCCACCACTTGCCTGGGCAGCCTGTGCCAGTGCTTGACAGCCCTTGCAGTGAATAATTTTTTTCCTAATTCAATCTAACCTTCCCATGGCACAACTTGAGGCCATTTCTTCGTGTGCTGTTGCTTGTTACTTGGGAGAAGAAACTGAGCCACATCTGGCTACACCCTCCCACATAGATTTAGACATGCATCCCTCCTACATGCATTTATAGAGAGTGAGAAGGTCTCCTCTGAGCCTCCTTTTCTCCAGGCTGAGCTTCCCCAGCTCCCTCAGCTGCTCCTCGTCAGACCTGTGCTCCAGCCCTTCCCACAGCTCTGTGTCCTTCTCTGGACACGCTCCAGCCCCTCTCTGACCTGCAAGAAGCCAAGTGTTTCCATAGGTAGCACTTAAGGGTCTGGAAAATCAGTGTCAGACAGTGAAATACATCCATCCATGGGACATGGGTGGCACAAGAGCCATGAGCTTGTCCCACTGTGGGAATCACCTCCATAGCAGCCCTCCAGTGACAGCAGTGACAGCTGGGTCAGGGCCTCGGTGGCAAAAATGTCCCAGCTCATTCATGTGGAATACTTCAGCTGAAATAGAAGGGCATATGGGCATTTTGTGTTCCTCTGTCTCATCAAAGCCATGGTGGCTCTATCATCTGGGTTTATCAGGAGAGAGGCCAGGACACCACCCTGGCTGTGCAGCACCACCAGCCCCAGCTTGTCAGGCTGTGCCTTGCCGAGTGACAAAAATCACCACCAGCAAACATCCTTAATGCAGCCACAGGGACTTCTGGTTTGGGGAACATACATCTTAAAGATGGTTTATGAGAATGTTTGGATGCTGTTTTTACCTTTGTATGTGATGTACTTCAGAGGAAGTTGTGGTTTAAAGATTGACTATAAAATGAACCAGAGGTTGGAAGCCTATCCAGTGCTACAGATTTGATGCTCCTAAAGAATTTTCAGCAAGAAAACAGGGTAATTTTAAATTAAGTAACACAGTGAATATTGACAGTCTCTGGGGGCTGTGTGCTGGGCTGGTATTTTAATAATATTCCTTTTTCTAGACAGTAGATGAGAAGCCTCTATATAGATATTGCCATGCTCTGCCACCAGGTCTGCTCCAAAACCCATTCAAGCCAACAGAAAGAGTTCCATCAAGTCCAGCAGGCTTTGGATAAGGCCATAATATCTTATGCTTACTGTGTACAGAGGAATAAAAAAAAAAGAGAGATAGAAGGCAAGAGACTAAAAAGTATTTGCTTATTTATTCTGTCTAAAATTAAGCTTACTTTTGTCCCTGTTTGGTGTGGATATGCTCCAGGATCATCCAGCCTTGGGAAAGGAATTTTGTTCATTCTTTGTTATAAACAAGATAAGAACTTGGGAATAAATAACAGATACTTTTACAGGGGAAAAAAAATATCATTATTTTTAAGGGCCTCTGCTCTCAGTAGTTCTTTGATTCAACAGGCTCTCTCTGTTCATCGAAATGCGTAAGCACATAGTTAAATTCCCCTTAATTCAGTGAGAAATGGTTTGCTGAGCCTGGAAGGGCAGTTCAGTGCCAGAAATCACAGCATTCGGCAGCCTTTAGAGCTGAGCCCTCGTGGAGAGCTCCAAGCAGCTTTCCCTGCTCTGTCTCTGAACAGAGGTGAGAGGAGCTGTCAGGTCTCACAGTCCTGCTCACAGGAGGCAGAGCCTTCAGTGCCCGCCAGCCCGGCAGTGGCACCACCCTGGGAACTCCTCGTGGCTGGGAGAGCAGAGGGGATTTGCATTGTGTCCCAGCTGGGCGACTGGGAGCTCACCCCGTGGGATCACTCCACATCCAAGCAACAGCCTGTGCATCCTCTCTTGTGCACCCTTTGAGGTTCGTGCTGGGGCTGCAGAGTTCCTGGGGCTCTAAGGAAAAAGTGGAGAATGTGAAGAAGGGAGAGGAAGAAGAGAGCAGTCAGAGTCCAGGGGTTTTTCCAGGCAGAAACACTGAGTGGAAAAGGGGAATGGCAGCTCTTGTATGAATGCATCATGTTTGTCCACTCTTCAATGGATGCCGTGTGAAGTTCCCCAGAAAGATGTAATTTCTTGCCAGCCCACTTGCTTCAGAACCCTTGTCTTGATAATTTTAAAATAAAATTTCAGTTTTTGGTTGGATGGGAATTTCTTGGTTTCATCCACAGGAAAAAAAAAAATAAAAAAATCTGCTGCTTTATGTGTGGGGAAATTCCCCACAAAATAAAACCTTACACTTTCTGCAGTCCCACAGGTTTTCAACTTGCATCTAATGCTCCTTGCCCAGGCCCAAAGGAAAAGGGGTATGTGAACAGTACAATAATATTTATTTAACATAATCAATATTGTTCTATTTATTTATAAAATAATGAAAAGTAGAGAAATGTACCATCTTCTACTCTCTTGGAAGTATTTAAGGTTTTGAAATTTCATAAATAACATTGATTGAAACAGTTCCAATTTAGAAGTAGTTAGCCCAGCAAATGTTAAAAATATGACATTTTGGAATATTTTGTTAAAGGAAGCAAGCAGAATTTGAAAATTGAAAGTAATGGCATGATATGTTCTTACAAACACAAAGAACAGTGCTCTGAAATATATTTTGCTTCCTTAAAGAAAGGACCTGCAGTGTTTGTACTGCTGAGGGAAGGACAGCTTTGCAATGCTTACCACAAGAACCCTTTTGATCATTTCAGTGCCACTGGAGAAATTCAGAGGTTAATAAGACTGCTCCAAAGAGGTATAAAACAATGCCTAAAAAAAAGGAAATAAAGTAAAAGTTACCAAGCTTTGCCAGGATATTTGTCATATCTGCCAATAGAAGCAGAACACAACCTGTCAGCATTTTCTCTTCTTTGCAATATTGTATAGCTACAGACTAAGCAGTAACTTAATAATAATAATAATAAAAATACAGTTTGTCAAGCTGAGACAGATTCTCACAGTAGGTATTCTATAAACTCCTCTAATTAATTTTTATAGAGTTTAATTGGCTTTACAAAGTTTTAAGGGCTTTCTTCTCTTCAGGACAAACACAAAGACAGAACAATGTATTTTATATTAGATGGGTTTTGCAAATTCTAAGACTGTAAAGTAATTCCTTTGTACAGAGTAGTGGGTGGCAGATGTTTTCCTGGCTGTGAGTGTCCACTGTGGGTATTCAAAGTGGTTTGCTGGAGTGGGAGCTCCAACAGCTACTGCTGGACCTGTCGGAGCTGGTGGAGCAACAGGGCTAAATTTGAAGGCAGTGGGGTGGGTACCCACCATGCTCAGCACGGCAAGGTGGGCTCAGGAATTTGGCTGGAGAATAGAGCACCAGTTCAGACTGTGCTCACTCTGGATAGAGGGATTTGCAAATCTCTGGTGCCCTCTTTTAATGGAGAAATACAGTCAAGCCAAGGCAGGAATGAAAATCGTCGAAGGAAGAATGTGCACCTAATTTCTCTCTAAATAAAACTTATTTGGGATTCAGAGCATGCCTTGGGATTTATGATGTGGAGAATTAATGATCTTTATGCAGAGAGCACAAGGGACTTTGCATTTGCTACCAAGATGTACTTCCACGAGAAATCCAGACCCTAACGTGGCCTACACTTAATGTAAATTAGCCTCTTATGAGGTGACTCAAGAAGAGAGGGTCTAATGAGAAGTGAAGAAGCTTTCAAAGTACACTAAACTCTAATCAGCTCATGTCTGAGGCTGAAAGGTAACTTCTGACAGCATCTTGAAGGGAGCGTTTAATACTTAGTCCCCAAATAACATTAGAGACTCCATGTTCTGTATAGGCTGCACACAGAGAATTAACATCTCTTCCACAGATTATAACAACCTTTAAAACCCTTAACAGCTCTTTGATTAAAGGATATCAAAGGCTTTGTGATCATGAAACAATCAATCTAACACCTAACTCCTCTGGGGAAATATTTTCATCCACCCTTTAGCAAATGAAAAATAGGATTTAGAACCATTTCAGCCAAGATCCTACCAAAAAAACAAAGGCAGAATTTGGGCTGTGCTCACAGTCTCCCAGTCTGGGAGTTCTGACCAGTAGATAATATTCCCTGCACCGGACTGGTATCTCCAGGGCAAATTGCCCCATCCTGGCTCTGAGGCCACATCATCTCAACCCACAGAAGTTTGTTCCAGCCTGTGTGAACAGCCTGTGGGTGTGCCCCAAGGGGGCCACAGTGGGGCTGTTTTGGGGGTACAGCAGAGCTCTCCCAGAGAACCGTGATGCTTCTGCGTGGGAGCAGCAGCTCACTGCAGAGAGGGGAAAAGACAGAAGCTGATCACGGGCACTGAAGTGACTTTGGAAGGACGCAGGCTGATGGGATGACAGGAATTCTGTGCGCTGTAGCAAATTATTGGCTAGAGAAGACAGCAGGAGAAAACACTGAACTGACATGTAATTTGTATCTAACAACCAGCCTGAACCCATATTAGAGCTATGCCTCTTACGCTGCCAAACTCAGGGAAAACCTGAACAAAGTTCAAACTTCATTGCTTTCACCCATCAACATAATGAACAGAAGAAGTATCTGTGATGTGACAGTGGCAATGTGTAAGGAAGGCTTCAACCCAGGGCCAGAAGTTTCAGTTACCCTTTGCACAAACTGCCCAGACCCATGCAGGTGTAGGTACAGGTTAGTGCAGAGATAATTCAAAGCAGCCCCTTTATTGTGGAACAAAAGTGAGCAGCCTGAGACAACAAAACAAAGGAGGATGTTCATGAACTTGCCCAACCTGGCCTGTCCTTGGCAGGCCCCCCAGATGTGAAATTCAAGCACGGGTGCTCTGTGAGAAGAGTGACACGGCAGAAGCAGCCAGGCTGGGTGAGTGTATCCAAGAGATGCTCCAGAACAGCAATTCAGGGCAGAGGGGGCAGGAGCTGATGCACGAGGGGAAGGAGCCCACCAGCACTGACCAGCAGACCTGCCCAGGCTGGCAGCTGCTGGAGGTGTAGGGCATGGGTTCTGCTTGGACACAATGGCAGCGGCATCTTGTGATCATTGCAGCCTGCTCTAAAAACCACAAAAAGGTTTCTAAAGCTATTTATACCGAATTTCTGAGCTCCTCAGGGTCCAAAGAAAGGTAAATCCTATCCAAACAGCTCTGCCCTTAGGAAACAGGCTAATAAGGGGCTAATAAAGGAAACAATAACAATAGTCATTAATTCGGCAATTTGTTTTAAATCCCTTTCTTAAACCATTAACTATATCTTAAAAACTGATCATCTTACTTGTTTTTAACATATTGAAGTCTAGGGAGAGAGTGTGGGAACAGCATTTCACACAGCAGGAAGTGTTTTATGTGCCATATAAAGCTAGTCACAGTCATTCAGATTAATTGGGAGATGAGACATTAGGTCTGGGGTGCCACTTGCAAGGTCTGGGTACCACTTGTGATGTCTGGGTGCTGCTGCCCGTGGGAGGAAGAGAGGATAATCAGGCCCTGCAGAGCAGCAGTGCAGAGCTCCCACACGGCTCCACAAGCACTGGGATGGGACAGAGAGCTGGGGCAGCACAGCCCAGTGGGCAGAGAACCCCAGTGCCAGTGGGCAGCTGAGCATCACAGCTCATATCCACAGTCAGCACAAGAGAGGCAGCCCATGACAAGGCTTCTCTTGCAAAATACAGCAATGTAACCTTTGAGCTGCTAATCATTTTTCCTTTCTGGCAGCCAAACAAATGTTACGAAAGAGTAATTCTCAGCATCCATTGTACCCTGAGGGTTAAACATGTGTAAGAAGAGATCCAGATAGAGAGCTGGCAGCATCTGCTTCTCCTTTACTGTGTGGAGAGCTCTTCTGAGACTTGAGGGATGATGGGAGTTGTCTTTTTATTTTTTTTTATTTTTTATTTTTTTTTTAGAGAAATAAGGTCATGGAAATTGTCAGAGGAGCATATAGAGTGATTATAGCAAAAGCACAGAAGTCTTAGAGAAACTTCCTGATTTTAAAAGCCTGATCCTTGTTATTTTACAGTAAGACTGTAAAGCACAAATTCTCTCCAAGAGAGCCAGGGAAAGTGCAGTGGTTTGTGCAGGGCAGTGACAGAAGCTGGGGTGGGAGTGGGCAGAAGGGCACAGTGTGTGAGGGGGGTGGCACAGGGACACCCATTTGGGGCCAGAATCCAGGGCACGGAGCTTCAGGAGCTGTCACTGTCCCTTCCACGGAAGCAGATGCAGCTGCATTTCAGTAAACCTCGTGAGAGAGTCTGATTTCTAACACTCACTCCCCCTAAGCCAGCAAAAAGCCACGGGAATAGCACTGGAGGCAAGGCTGCAATGGAAGAGTGGCTGAAGTATCACCAGGTAACCTAGCCAGGGCCAGTTTAACTTGCCACAAGTTTTTACCTTCTTTAATAGTGCTTAGAAACTGTGGTGTAGAAACAGTGTTTTACCAAAGCAGCTGAAGCAGAAGAACCTCACACAATCATCAGCCTCAGTGTGTCCACATGGCTTTGCCTGGCACCACTGGGAATGAGACTCTCCCCTGGGCTGACCTCCCCTGCCCCAGCCCACTGTGATTTTTCCCAGGTTTACCATGTGCTGGGGTATCCCTGCTGATCCCCTCAACCACCCTGCACTGACACCATTTCCCTGACAAAACATTCCCATGTTTAACCAGTACTTTGCACTGAGCCACACGAGCAATTCCCTGGCTCTGGGAAGGGAAAAGTTCCTCGTGGGCAACTTGAAATGCAGCACTTGGGCAGTGAGGCTGACTGTGACATTTAGAAATTACATTTTATGGTACTTGGTTGATTCAGAAGCTTACCAGGTAACATCAAGAAATCAGTCTTTAATGATCAGCCCCTGGCCTCAGCCTGGGTGTTTTCCTTATGGAATGAAATTAGTTCAGTGTACATGTAAGCAGTGAGACACCACCAACAAGCTTTGTTAGAACTGAGCATTTCTTTAACTTTGCTGTCTTTCCTACAGGCTATGGAGGAAGTGACTAACTCCTGAGCAGGCAGCCATGGACCTGGTGAGAGATTTCAGGTATGTGTTGGAAGGTAAAAAATGTGCTGGTGCCTGTTAGTCAAGCACTAATCAGCACTACATCTAAGAAAGACTTCCCCAGGGAAATCATAGACTGCTAATTTGGAGGGAGGAAACAGTGCAGATGTTTTCCACTAAGATGATAAAATAAAGGTCTCCAGCTGAGATACCCATTTGGGGAGATGAATGATAATTTGCCAGGACAAGGGACAGCTGAAATTATTAATGATATTCTGCTGTAATTTATACTGCTCAAAACCCAGAGTCAAATCAGTGTAGTCACTAGGGATCTGTACTTGATTTCTCTGAATAAGAATTTGTTCCATTAATCTGGGTGGCTTAAAAGGGAGACTGTAATAACTGAGCACTGGGCTTCAGTTGGTCCAATGGTCTCTACTGAGGACAAAAAAAACCTGTGAGTTACAGGGTCTGTGTTTTTGTAACTAGACTAGTTAATGTGATTGGCTTGGCAGAACTCATGATTCCCTCTAACATGAGGGAAGTCACCAGAAGTATTTTCAGTTTGCCAGCTGCAGTACAAAACCATGCTCACCCCCTTCCCCCAGCTTTACATGGGTAGGACAGCAAGTACTGCACCAAATTTTAAGAAGTGAGCTTCCTACTCCAACCAAATCTTCCCAGAGTCAGCCATGCTGTAAAAGGCCACAAAGGTCACAGAGGCCAGAATTGTCCCTCCTGACCTTAAGGGCAACCAGGTCCCACTGATCTTTCTCTTAGCTTGTGCCTCTGCAAAGAGCCTCAGCACATCTGACTGCAGAGTCACCCCAGAGCTGGCCCCTGGGAGCCCTCCCTGCCATCCTCAGGTTCCTATCTCAGAGCTGGAAAGGCAAAACTGCAGAAAATCCTCTCAGAAGGTTAAATATAAAAATGCAATAGAAATTCTGGCCAAGGACGGATCAGCCCTGGAAGCTTTCTTATTCTCAGTTTGAGCTTGGACATGTGGAAAAAATAATAGTCATGAAAGTACTCACAGGCTCTCAAAGTACAGATGAACAATAAACAATACAAAGGCAAAGAGAAAAATAATAGATAAATTTTTATTATCCTCTGAGCAGTTGTAACATGGAAATTAGGACAGGATAACAGGCAATTTAATGCCCAGCATATGCATTGGAAAATTGGAGGTGGCCACAAAGGGGATTAAATATGACTGGAGAAACAGCCAGCATTGGTATGGGAGAATAATCAAAATAAGCGAAAAGGAGAAAGGGAATGAGGATAAACACTAGCAGCCTTTGCTACACTGTTCATAGAAATGTCAAGGGAAAACCCAAACCCATACAGCCACACAACAAGTAAAGCAAATTATCAGCCTGAGCAGGAGGACATGCCTGGACAAGGAAGAAAACAATCTATCTCTGTGGAGTGACCTAAATCCAGCAAAAAGAACAAAAGGGTTCAAGTATTGCAGAGTTAAACTGAAAGTTTTCTGGTTGGGTTTTCTTCTGTAGTTTTTTTAGGGTTTTTTTTTATATTGATCAGAGAAAAAATCCTAGGAAAAAGAATGGAAGTGGTGCTGCTTCAAAGCAAGAGATGGTACAAAGCAGGTTGCTCAGAGGAGGTGTGAGAGCACCTACAGCATGTGCATGTCTGCTCAAAGCCAGCCTGAGGATTCTGGTTTGACAGAACAGATTAAAGAAGAGGAGGTGCTGAGCACATGGGTGTTAATCCACACCAGGGAAACCCACACGACAGCCAGGCTGGGGAAACAACTCCCACTGTGTCCTAGCACAGCCAAGGCCAAGGGGAGCAGTGCTGGGGTGGCTAAAAGCACCCAAAACTCACCGAGTCAGAGCCAAGGTGCCCTGAAACTGCAGGTTGGAAAGCTCTGGAGGAAGTATGATGGAGCATGGTGGAGGGCATCACTCCTGTTTGCTGCAGCACAGCGGTGCATTGCAAACTGCACGTGACAGCTGCAGGTCACCAAGCTGCACAATGGGCATTGATGAGTTGGGTTCAGGGAATGAATGGCACAAAGTGCTCTACTGGGACAGGGCTCATCTTGGAAAGCCCATTCCAGCACACTCACATCTGTTTCAGGGTCCAGGGGCTGCACCTCAGTGTCACATCCTTCTTGGGTGAACCTGATGGAGAGGGCACTACCTGGGTGCCGAGCAGACGTAGCTTTCTGGGACAATTTGTCACTGGTTTAGAAGAAACAGAGATGGTGACCTTGAGCAGATCCAGAGCTATGGGTCTGCCCTTCACATAACGCTCATGTAAATGTTCCTTTTCAGGCATAAGCACAAATGACCTCAAGTATGTGGGCGAACTGTATATTTATTGCTATAAAATGACAGCAAGTTCACTGACAAAAGCAGATTGGGCAGCTGGTGGGGATTTTTAATCACAGAGAAGATTCAGTGGTCACAGTTAATCCACAACTGTTTACAGCATCACATTGTTACTGCAGCATGTTGGTTTTTCTTTGAAGGAGTTAAAACTGTATTCTGACAATATAATGACGTGGTTATTAACTGACTTTAAAAGAGCATTTAGGAGATATACAATGATTTTTTAAACTTATATAGAATGTAAATCTATATATTTTATATATAAATATATCTAGCTATGCAGGATATGTCTTACAGGAAACAAAGGGGGCTGGTGATAGCTTCTCATAAAATTTTATGTTGCGGTTTTCTGGCCTTTGAGATGTTGCTGATTTGTCCATTTAAAAACAAACAGAATGAAACCCTAAGAAAAAAGCCTAGAACAGTACTTCAGAGACTTGCTTCTAAGCTTTCATATTCACATATCAAATGACTGTATTACTGTTCTCCTACTTGTAGTATTAACTAATCCAAAGGAGAAAAGACAGGAAGGAGAGAGAAGGCACTGGGATGGGACCCGAGGGGATGACACCAGTTATGTGTGCCTACACTGCCACAGTGGATGTGTAAATGAGGATAATAACTGCTTTACTCCCACTCTCAGTGTGTAAAGTTTATGAGCGCGTGGCCATCCATTACTTTATAACCTAAGCTGGGGCTTCTGGAAAGCAAAGGAATAAAGGTGGAGTTGGCCTTTTCCAAACCTGCAAGAATTTGTTCTCAGAATCGAGGCCACAGAGTGCAGCACTCTGAGGCTGGTCTGCAGAGGATTCCAGACTTGCTGACTCCGCCTGGGATTGCTTGGCCTGTGACCTCCTAAAATGCTCAGGTCCTGGCTGGATGAAATCAGCTTTCAGCCTGTAAAGCCATGTAAGCATGCAAACTGCTCGGGGAAGGTAGGAGAGCTCAAGGACTTAAAGATGTTTAATTGGCTTATGGAGCTAAACTCCTTAAAGAACTTAAGCTGCTGTGAAAAGGGAAGCTGGTTTAAATCCCCGAATCCCCCTGCTGGGAGGCGAAGCCCAAGTGTGCTATAGGGTGGCAGCTCAGGGCCGGCTGTGACTTGGCTCCTGCACAGCAGCCATCAGCCCTCCAGAGGGGACAGGTTTCCTGGGCGGCACAGAAGCTGCTGTGGCACCCCAGTAGCTTTGGATAGTGAAGCTGTCTGAGAGGCTGCTGAAAGCAGCTCTGATTTGGGGAGGTCTGAGCACTCCTTCACACCCTAGGAACCAGAAAGTGAGAGACCCATGGGAAA
This sequence comes from Tichodroma muraria, assembly GCA_013390105.1. Taxonomy (NCBI): domain Eukaryota; kingdom Metazoa; phylum Chordata; class Aves; order Passeriformes; family Sittidae; genus Tichodroma; species Tichodroma muraria. The sequence continues at coordinate 33,333 of WAAG01042103.1, forward strand.
TGAAAACCAGGAGGTCTGTGAACATGTGGTGCCTTTGTTTCTACTTTGTTGATTTTTTTTTTAATTTTTTTTTTAGTTTTGAGGCAGTTTATTGTTTTTATTGTTTGGTTTCTGCTTCAGCTGCTGGCTCTCATTATGTCTCATGTGATTAAAATGCCACTGTTTTCTCCTTACAAGAAAATAAAAAAAGTCACTTCTCTTTTTAATAATGTTAGAGCTTTAGCTATTCCAAGTGGGTACATTAAACCATTTTGTCCTCAGTGTTAATTTTTGTGCCCTCTTCTTTCACTGAATCCAAGTCTTCATTTCTGCTCTGTGCATTACTAGAAAGATGTTGGAGCTGCTGCCTCAGCTAAGCAGTGTTGGAGGGAAAGTCCCTTCCCTTATCTATCCTTGCTCATGCAGCTGATCCCATCAGCCCTTGTCCTACAGTATTGCACAGAGGTGTTCCCACAGATCTGGCATATTTTGGGACTCTGGGGCTCTGGACAGTGTCCAGGCAATGGGAGGAAGGTCTGTGCCACAGCCCTTCACCCCTCTGTGTGCAGGCTGGGCTTGCACATAACCCAGCATGAGCTGCCATTCAGGTGAGTATTGTTTCAATAGGTTTATTTAGCAGTTGTTTCCAAGTTATCAACAAAAACAGTGAATACACCCAGTCTCAGACCTGTGCAAACACATTTCTTCCCCACAAAACTTCCATGACTAAATATCAATGAATGACTGGCAGATGTACAGAGCCTTCCCATTCTTCCCAAACCACTAAACAACTTGTCAGATTTAATTTTTAAAATGTTTACAGTCTCAGCTGACAGCTGCACTGTGCAGCAGCAACATCAAGGCGAGTGCACCTACTCGGTGCTCTGCCCAAAACGCTGTGAAGTGCAGGGAGAAATTGACAGAGCCCCACGAGAGCTGTGCTGGCTCTTTCCAGCATGGTGTTACAGGCACAAGTGCTTGGCTGGAAGTTATATGCAGGTTATTAATATACAAAGATAGAGAACATTAAGACTAGACTGGCACAGATCTACAGGAAAAGACACAGACTTATTCATTAGTTAATATTGGAAGAGGACACTGTTGCTCAATGCCTAAGTGAGCTTCCCTTTGCTTTTCCCATCCAGAAGACACACTCACACAAATTAGACAGCCTCCCAAATACAGAATACATTTCCCTTGAGGAAAAGTGGAGAATTTAAAAGACTCAGGCACTGCACTGGAGCACCCAAGAGTGTTTGAAATGGTCAGAGCTGGCAAAATACTGAGATGAAAAGCAGCTTGGAACTAAATGGAAGTTGGAGCAAGAATAGAAGAGACTTCCCCAAAGATGTTTAGTAGGTCAGAGAGGGCAGGTTTTGTTCCAGAGGGCTGGATAGACGTTTATAAATTACAGTTCCTCTTTTGCTTTTTTTTTCCTCCTCTAAGAAAAGGAGAAGCAGAGGGCCTGGGAAATGCAGATGTGTAAGAGGGACTTGAGCAATGAGTTGGGCTTTTTTTGTAGCTAAGGCAAGGTTATAATTGTGTAATATTGTGAGGCACAGGTTAGGCTTGCAACAGGACAGAAAAAATCTGTTTAATTTACTGCGAATGTGCCTGAATTGACACACGGCATTGAGAAGGTCAAAAAGATAGGATAAAGTTAATTTTTTAAAAATAATTTTTTGAGTAAGAAAGGTGTTCTCACATTTAAAGTTGTTGATCTTTGTTTTCTTTCCTTTGAGAAAGAAGGGAACAGAAACCAAACCAACACCCTGCCCCCAAAACCCCATGCCCAAGACTTTAATCTGACAATTCCTCCCAGTTAAGGGTGATTCAGATACAAGTTCCTTTTCAGCTAACCACCAAACTTCAGTGGTATGGATAAAAGGGAACCGTGGTCTGAGTCATCCAGAGTTAGTATTTGGTTGGCAAAGTCATGCCTGCAGGATTTTCTAAAGTCAAAAAACCCCTGCTTGACTGCCAGAATTACCACAGCTTGTCTTGCTTTCAGAAAAAGACTGTCTGCCATGTGATATTTTGACTGATAACTTTAATGTGGTAGTGATTAAACTGTGCATTGTCAGTTTTCTTTGTGTTTTGTTGGGTTTTGTTGTGTTTTTTTTTCACTGAGATATCTGCCTGTGAAGAGGCAGCAGCTATTTTTTTCCATAATTGCATCTGTTTCAGAGAGCAGACAGATGTTGGGCTGAAATTCATTACGGTATTCATAAACTCCATTGGGATCTGATGACCTAGTAACATATAGCTACTGTTCCTTGCAAAGTGTTTCAAAGTGTTCTTACTTTGAATGAAGAAATAAATTTGCAGAAGATGGGAGGGAAGGGAAAAAACTCTAGCAAGGCAGATGACTGCACAACAGCAAGATACAATAGCTACACGAAATGTGAGAGTTCAATTTATTTCAATAAATTATCTTTATTTTGCAGAATTGCCAGCCAGCTTTTGTGCACTGGTATTATTGTAGCAGGCAGATATTGACTTGGTATTCTGATACAAGGCAAAGTCACAGTGAAGTACTCAGTGACACAGGAAAGAAAAGAAAATCAGAGTAGGAAAAATTCTCATAGAGAGACAAAATAATAGAAATAGCTTTCACACAGGGAAGCAGTTATCTATATAATTCATGTATTTCTGCACAAAATCACCATTGAGGATTCAACTGGTGCTGGAACAGAGTCCAAAGACAGGAGTGCAAAACACCATTATTACAGAGGATACGACTCCTCTGCCTGGAAGTGTTGGTGTGGCTGTTATCAGGGAGAGCAGGGCTGTGTGCTGGGCTGATGGGAAACTGGAAACTTCCAGTGGCAGCATTTGTTTCCTTGAGAAACTCCGAAGGGCTGAGCTGAAACAATGCTGTGAGGTCCTGGGTCAGGCAGCCACGGGGGGTTATCGGTGCTGCAGGGAGAGGGCTCCTCGTGCCCCCCGTGCTGTGTGTGGGGACAGCCTGGCATGGGCTGGCTCGTCTGGGTACCACTGGAAAGAAAATAAATTCCTGCAGAAGTCCCAGTGAGCGGCATTTGGGGTAATGCATACTTGTGGGAGACCTATACATTAAGTTTTAGCCTTGGGAAATGAGGCGGACATCCTGGCTGGGATTACAGTAGTCAGAGGCACTTTTTCCAGCTTGCCTGTCCACTCAGGAATCCTTTGGGAAGGAAGCTGTTTGGTCTCTTTTTGGATATCCTGTGAAACAGAACTAGCATGGTTGCCAGGAGCTGAAAACTACTGTATGTGCTACTGAGTACTGTACGGGAAATAACTGTTTTGGTTTGTTTGTCTGGATTTCTGGCATTTCCAGTTTACTCAGGATAGCAACCCTGTCTCTTGATCCTAATGCAGCAGTCTCTGCAAAGTGGAAATCTGAAGACAGATTCAGGTTTAAATATGATTTTCTGGCCCAGCCTTAATGTGTTTGGAATGAAGTGGGAATTTTCTTTAGCTCAAATAGGAGAAAGCATGAGAAATATTCAGCGTACAATCCAACAATGCATTGAAAACAACGACATTTTATGTGATTTCCAAGCACCGTAGGGATGGGTCCCAGGAACGCTGAAGATACAAAGTGGATTGTGTTGGTAATTCGGGGTTATTTTGCATCTTTTAACCAAATTGGAATGTAAGTGGATGTCCATGGCCTGAAATTTAAATCTTCCGTTCGCAGTCCAAAAAAATTTTGCAGCAGCTGCACTGAGTTATCCTGGTATTTTCCAAGGTGTGACCTGATAAAAGTATTCTCTGCTTTTCTGTGGCCATGAAATAATACCCCTGGCACTAGTGTGACTGCTGCCAAGCTAGCATCCAGACAGATCCAGGCTGTATACAAGCCTATAAAGACTTTTAACGTGGAACCTTAGCCAGCCACGGGTTGTCCCCTAAAGAAACACTAAGGAGATGTTTAAAATCTCTTGTTCATATAGAAGCCAAAATTAATGGAGAATCTTGTGAAGTATTTTTATTCTGTGAGAAAAGTGCTGACGTTGGAGTGTCAGCATCAATCTGATCAGGTGCCTCAGGCACGGGCATAATGCAGGTTCCTTACAGAAGGTAAGAAAACTTCCAGCAAAATCAATCTCTCAGGGGGTGTTTCAGTGCCAAGGAAAGCTGGTGTTTGTGGAGATCCTGTCTAACGTTGGTGCTCGTGCTGGAAAGTTGCTGCAGAGTCCTGGGAAAGGCTGGCACACTGGGATGGCTCTCCACCATGAGGCTGGGAGCAGGGGAACCCAGAAGCTTGAAGAGGGATTTGTCTCCTACATGTATAGCAGGGAGACTAACTTGAGCTTTGGAGTTCCTGAGCTTCATGTTGGATTTGTGTCCTGAAAATGCTGGGAAATATATGCAGAGGGTTGGCTCTGGAGTTACAGATGTGGCATGAGCTGCTGAGCCTGGTTGTTCCCACTGCCATGGGAGTGGCAGGGATGTCCATTCCCTGAGCATCATCTGGGTGATTATTTCAATAAGATGATCATGTGTGTTGGAGTTTTTCTGAATGATAATTTTTCTGAATTTACAGTTTAGAGAAATGCTGAAAAGAGTCAGTTTGTCCTTTTCAGGCTCCCAGTTTAAGAAGCTGTTTATTTCCGTAGACTAGAAATCTTGTTCTCTTGGGAGTTATCTTCTTGTTTATTTCTCTGCCAGCTTCACACCTGTAGCCAAGACCCAGTGTAAACAAAGCTAGAGGAAACAAGCCAGCATGTCAATTTGAGCCTCAGCTTTAAACACTCTCTTCCTTTACTGAGTGTCACATCTGGCAGGGGCAATTACTCTTGGTAGGATTATTATGGACCCAAATCTCTGTTAGGATGATGACAGAAGAGCTCCGAATTAGCCCAGTACTTCTGGGGTACAATGGCATTTCCTTTGCTGAAACAAAGGAAGTTCTTTCCCCTTCATTCTTGCACTTCCCTTTTAATACAAAACATCCTTTGCATGCACATAGACATTTGAAAGGATTTTATGTTCGGGTCTGTGTTTGTCAAGTCTGGCTTTAGCGTTTTGACTATGGATGTTGGAGAGGAAAGCTGTACAGACAGCATTTAATTGTCTCTTGTGTTTGTTATGCTGTGGTTGTTTGGTATTTTTAAAATTGAATTTATTATTAATGGAACCTGTTCCATTAATAATAACCTTTTTATTATTGGTAAGGTGAATGTGGGTTTATTAACAATTGCACTAATGCATTGGATTTCTGATTCCTGGGAGTTACTCTGCCCCACAGCTTCATGCAGAAAAGCAAGGTGGGAGAGCCTGCTCACAGGTCAGCAAGAGCACAAGCACCCAGTTTGGTCAGGGCTTTGGGAAGGATTTGCCAGGAGCAGGGCACGAGGCTGTGGGGGACACCTGGAGCACATTTCTGTGTCTGTAGAACCAGTCAGCAAGCTGGTGAAGAACTCAGGCCTTGTAAATCTGGTTCTAGTATGTAAAGTAGCCTTGTCCTTGTGGCATTTGTACCGTGAATATCGGTGACAAAAGCAGCGGTTGCTTGTGTTAGACCTGCAAGGGCTTTATGGGGAAATGATGCTCTGCCTTCCTCAGCAGCAAGGGAAGAATTGCTCAGAGCCCTGCCTGCAGTGGTGTGAGTGGGACTGGAGCATCCACAGAAGCTCCCAGCAGGGTGCAGGGGGAAGGCAATGAAATGTGGCGGTAAAAGCACATAGCAGGGATAGTGAGACTTGCCTGCAAAAATACTACAAGCCATGTTATACTTCTAAACACATTTATACTTCCCATTTTTGGTCAGAGCTTTCTGTCAAGTGGAAATTAATCCTCAAGTTGGAGCACTCACCAGAGGTGAGCAAGGCAGGCAGGATTAATTTCAGCAAAGGATCTAAGAGATGGAGAGGGAGAGAGGGCATTGGGTAGACAACAGTTGGGAGTGTCACACCAGTCCTCACCAGGCAGGCAGGAAGGAAGTGGAAAGTGGCAGGAGACAAAGGACAGCCTGAGGGTTAGAGAGGAGATAAATAGGGATTGTGAGAAATAACACAAGCAAAAAGGATGATGATGTATTTATGTAAGGCAGGAAGGCTCATATGGGGAGCAAAGCTCTGGCTTAGCTTTGACAAAGGAGACATGGGGGCCAGAATTTTCTAAATGCTGCCCAGAGGAGAGCAGGGGGCTGGGATGTTGCTGTGTGTGGATTTCTGCTGCATTGCACATCTCTGCATTACGTTTAGTTCTTCAACAAACTTACACCTTAATGCGGCGATTGGCCTCAACTCTTTAGCAGTGCCTCCACATGCTGGCCCGCAGGCAGGCAGAAGCACAAATTCAGGGTCACATCAGTGATAATGTACCCAACGTGGGCTGTTGTACCAGAATACTTTGAAGCTGAGTGATATATCAGCACTTCTTTCAAGGAAATTGCCAAATGCCTTTATTACAACACTGCCCCGCGCTGCTGGCACTGCAGCCGTCCTGGTGTGCTAACAGGCACCAAACATACTTCGACCGCTTTGCCTTGATTTTATGTCTGCAACTGTGAAAGTACTGATTGAGAATTTCGGCCCCCTTGCTCTCTGCGAGGGGACAACGCCCTGAACATCCTTTGAGAATGTTTAAGGACTCGTTGTCTCAGAAATGTGCATCTCCACTGATTTTGTCTCTAAATACGAGGTCCAAGAATACCCACAAGTCCTTCCAGCCCGTTACATTACGTTCCTCCTGCGGTCCCAGTCACCGGGGCAGGGAGGCTGCGAGGGCAGCGAGGTTGCGGCCCGTGCCCTGGTTCCGCCGGGGGCCGCGGCGCTGAGCCGAGCCTGGGAGCATCGCCGCCGTCACCCCCTGGGCTCGTGTTCGCAGCGCCTGTCACCCCAGGGGAAAGGGCTGGGAGTGTCCCAGCTGTGTGTGTATAAAATCCTCTTCTTTGGACGCTGTCACCGCAGTTTTTGGGGGGTTTTCAGGGGTTTGGTTAGCGGCTGGCGCACTGCCCCCCGCGCCGTGCGGGAGCGCAGCGCCGGGCCGGGAGCGCGGGGCTTGCGGATTTTGGGCAGATTTTGGGTGGATTTTGGGTGGCGCCGGAGGGGTCCCCGCTCTCGGCCCGGCCCTTCCCGGCCCCGCGTGGGGCGGTGCGTGCAGGGAAACTCCCATATCCCATATTCCAGAGG
>WAAG01042103.1:40806-51231 GCA_013390105.1 Tichodroma muraria
GCTCCGGAGGTCGCGCTCCCGTCGCTGCGGCGAGGGTCCCGCGGGAGCGCGGCGCTGCCCGGCTGGGAGCGCTGCGCCGCCGAGGCTCTTCCCCTGCCGGGATAACAGATAACTCCCGTCGACATCCCCAAAGGTGTTGTGAATGCCGCGGGGAGAAAACAAATGGGAAACTAGAGTCTTCTGGAGGAAAATATGTGCGTGGGGGTTTGGCTTTTGTGGCCTTTTTGTTGTTACTGAAGTTTGGGATCTTTTACCAACCCCCTCCCCCCTTCCCCCGAGTTAAAAAAGTCAGCATTCACCTGGCTTGCTGTGAATTTTTATTGTTACCCTCTTATGTTTTTAATGTAAGCCGAATTTCGGCCACATGAAAAGCTGTGCTGTCAGTGTTTCACATCCAGAGAGCGGTAGCAGGGCTGTGTGTGATGCCCCCGAGTTCCACTTGCCCTTTTTACATAAGAGCTGACCACCGAGCAGCCCCGTCCAACCCAGGCAGGTCTTTTGTGGAGCGCTCTCGACAGAGGAGGAGGAAAGAGTTCAGTTGTGGCAAAAAGCGGTCATCCCCAGGCAGTGAAACCAAAGCAAGCCGCTTTCTAAAAATATCAGGGAAAAAAGAAAGAGGGCTGGGAGAACCTTTGCGATATTCACATGGCGAGGCGTGTGTTCCAGACTGGAGGTAGCAGGGACAGTAAAGTTAGGAAGGATGGCAAAAGGCTTCTGGCTAAGCAACCAAAAGTTTAATCTGGCTCTGGTATGGGGTGTAAGGCTAAGTAATGGAAGTTCTTCTTTAGAGCATTAGCAGATGAATCTCATCTCCTTAAATAAATAAGGAAATAGTGTGAGTTTGAAAAGGAGTCATTCTGCAAAGCAGACAGCAGGCTTTGTGACAGAACCATCTGATTCACAACCTCCAAAGGCTGAGAGCACTGTGAGTTTCAGCTTTGACAGGGGAAATATAATAATAATAATAACAAATGTCTTGTTTTGGAAGAAACCCCTTTGAGCACATCAGCAGCCTTAGTTTGGGGTTTGTGCTAAGTAGGAAAGGGGAGGCAGGTGAGGCTGAGCTGTGGAAGTTATTTAAAGACAGACACCTTGCCGTTGCTGTGTCTGAGGTGTTCCTGGGGCCAGTGGGAGCTGCCTGGTTCTGTGCTCCAGCCTCCCACAATTGTCAGCGGGGTAATTTTCAAACTGAGATTGCCCTGCTCCCCTCCAAGTGGGTTTTTGCCAGGGCTCTCCCCTTTCCTGGAGAGAAAGGGGCCTGTGGTTTCCTAATGTTTCTGGGTTTACCAGGGTAGTCAGAGGCTAAAAAGCCCATGAACTCTGCATTAGGTGTTGAGCTACAGAGGCCCTGTAGAAGAATTTGTGCTTCAGACGCCTGTATCTTCTTTAGCTGCAGGGATGTGAAAAGTGCATTTTGGGCACGCTCTTGCTGCTTGTGTTGCTTTTCATTCTGCCTTGCAGAGGAGATGGATGTGGCCTGGGTGCCTCTGGGTGAGCAGTCTTGCTCTTGCTGAGTGCACTGCAGATGACTCCAGGGAAACCAAGGTGGTCGCCATATGGTACAATGTAAGACGGTAATTAACCTTAGAGTGATGAATGTTCAGGCCCGTATTTTGGCATCTTTCAACAGGAACCTAGCAATTTGGCAGGTGCTGGCTGGTGAAGGGTTAGCTGGACCATGGGTTTCAGTGGTAGCTGAGAGGAAGCACTACATCAATGATGATATGTAGATAATTAAGAAGGTGGCCCATTGAGAAGAATGCCATCAAACAACACAGTGCTGATATCCAAGCAAACAAGGGCAATCTGAGGACCAGAGCCCAGATTAATGACTCTTAACAAGGCTTGGTTCACTGTGGTGTCCTGATTAGAAGAAGAGAGATGGCCAAGTATTTGGCTGCACTCGGACCTGTGGAGGCTTGAGATGTTATTGCTCAATTTGCTGGCAAGGACAGGATAGGATTTGCACTATATTGACTTTAATGCTAATGTTTATTTAGATAATTGTTAGGGTCTTTCCTAGAGTGTCAGAAGCTTTTAGGAGCAAACTGTTAGGATGCTGAATCAGAATTAAATTTATTGAAAGAGAAAAGAGAAGCTAATTTTGAGGCCCTTAAATTACTATGTTTACATAATAAATATGCTTGGAGAAGAAGAGTGAAGACAGCACATATTTTCGTGAGAGAGGCAGTTGCAAAGTCCAAGTTGAAAATGCTATTTAGGTTCCTCTGGGTTTCTGTGCACTGTGGGTACTTCTTAATTCAGCAGTGCTGCTTTCTGCAGGAGAGGTGAGGAATTAGGGTGCTGCTCGTGCCTCCCATGGAGTGCAGTAGATATTATGCGTAGAAGCCCTTTACTGGGAGAGTTCCTCAGAGAGCTGCTGTGAATTTCACTGCCAGGACCATGAGCTTCCCACAGCACAGTTCTGTGCACAGGTTGCACATGAAGCAGAGATTTTGTAACACCCACCAGTTGCTTTAGCAGTAGCAATGGTTTATTTGCTGACTTCAGCCCCACTGAAGTAAAGCATTTGTTTATATCCAGACTAGTCAAAACATAAAATGAGGAAATGAGAAGACAGAGAGAAAAACTTCAGTGAGCTCTAGTCTTGTAGGCATTCTTATGCCTGTGCTTAAGTCCATATGTGGGTGTTCCCTTTGATTGCCTTTTTAGTGAGGGCTTTTGGAATTGGGGTTTAAGTATAGAAAGATTACTGACTTGTTTTTAAAATAAGAGACAGAAAAAAAGACACAGGCTAACCTGCATGGGTCAAAAGTAAGTCATCTTGATCTGATTTGCACATTGCTTTTTAAAAAAAAGGAAAAGTCTTGTAAGGTTGACAGTCCAGGAAGTTTAAGATTAAAGCTGATTTAACTTAAAACCAGATGAACTCATTAGTACTTTCAGTTTTGGAAGTTTTTGCCATTTATCATGACAGTTGTGCCGATATAAGTAGAATCTGCTCAGAAAAAAAGCCTGTGTGTTTCCACTGGGATTTTGCCAAGGTAAACATTTCCGTATCAGATATGAAGAAAGAATTACTTATACTAAGAGATTAACATATAAGTGGAGTGGAGAGTAGCTTGAAACCTCTAAAAATATGATGTTTTGCAACTGGGGCATCAAAATTGTAGTTTTGAGATAATGTTCTTCTGTATCACATCCCTCAGCAGTACCAATAAGCATTAACTGACATGACAGATTGCTGAAACAGATGTGGTAAAACTGACACATGGAGTTAATAATATTTTATATAAAACTCTTAGTGATACCATGGCAAGAAATGAGCAGTGATAAATGGCTTAGCCAGAAACCAAGAAACTGATCTCTTGAGTTCTTAATGGTTTTAAATAAATCGCTCAAGTGAGTTTTAACTGAAGCCCCAGATTTTTTAATGTAGTCGGTCATTCAGGAGCAAGCATTGCCCATGCCTTGCAACAAGATGGGCTGCCTGTACCTGAGGGGTTGCAGCAATGCTGCAGGAGAACCTCTGCTGCCTTGGTTGGTGTTAGAGCCACTGGTGCTATAGCACGAGGATAGAAGTTGGTTCATGTGGAATGGTAGACTGATCACCTGACTCATTAATCTTTTAGGTAAGTTAACACCAGCCTAGTTGGGGTTCAAAGCCAAGAGTTCAATACTTCAGTCAAATTCATTTTGTTATGTTTGCAGAAAAGGAGAGTTGAGTGTTCTCAGCCTGCCTGTAAGTTAAGGTTGCCTGGTTTGGTTTGGTACATTTCATTTGGTTTGGTACATTTCCTCTCACTGGGGTAACTGGGCTCAGGTGCTGTAGATTGTAATTTTTTCAGTCCTGCTCTTTAGTTTTTTTCCTTTGTTGCATTGCTCGTACCAAGTATTTCACAGCAGAGGACAGCAGCTCAGCCTCCAGGCTATCTCAGTGTGGTAAGGCTTAGGAACCTGGAATTTTTCCTTATTCTACTGTGAGCTGAGTCAGCAGTTGAATTCTAGTATTTTTCACACACCTTCATTTATTAGTTGTATCTGCTGTAGTACCATCCTGCCAATCTTCACAGAGTTGTTCTATATATAGAATTTTGTGAAACTTGACTGAAAATTGAAATATTAATGCATTTCTTACCCTGTGATTTGGCAGTTTCCCCTTTAGTGTGTAACGCAGATCATGAGGAGATGTGCCTCAGACATTTCATTTTGATGGTGTACCATTAGTTTCTGTTATGAAGTGGTTGCTCTAATCCAAATATTGTTATTTCTTCTGCTTTTTGCAGGACCCTGCAGGAATATTTGAACTGGTGCAAGTTGTTGGAAATGGGACATATGGACAAGTCTATAAGGTTTGGATGCCTCTTTAATTTAGGATGCTGTTCTTGATAAAGCTGTATTACCTAAAGAAGAAGAGAGCACCATTTAAGAAGACAGATGATTGTTCCAGTAACAGCCTGTTTTATCTTGCTCTCTTTTCTGCATAATGCAAAATGTACTTGCTGTGAAATTCCAGGCCCTTCCTTCTGTCCTGTTTTCATGTCTCTTTGCTGCCACAGGTCACATAAACGGCTTTTGTACTGACTTCCCTCTGCTCTGTGCTTACTCTTTCTTTTTCAAAATTATTTAAAAGGTGTCTGGCAGAAATTTACATCGGTGATGGCAAAATTTGGCCTGGATTGGGTGAAGTTCAAAACTCAGACAGCAGTGCTCTTCAAGACAGAGATGTCAATTAGCCCTGCTCTGCAGGCAGGCAATGAAGTCTTTGATTTCTGTCATTACCTTTGTCACTGTGGTATCAAAGCAGAACCACCAAACAAGAAACTGCAGCAATTAACCTTGTTTGCCACAACATATTGCTCTGTACACTATGCAGTGCTCAGCTTACTATATTTATAACAGCAAGCCTAGAAAAGTGCTCTTTTCACTGTGAAGCCTTCCCTAAAAGTGATTTAAGAAGAGGAAAGGGTTGTGATTAAATAGAGAACCAAGTTCCCATTTGGAGAACGAAGGCAGAGTAAGGAAAAGGCCATGCTGTGGAACCCTTGGAGGTACATCAGAAGAGTAGTGGCACTGCAGTAAGTCTGTCTGGTGTTGCTTCTCCATCAGGTCCCACTGCTGACAAACCCCAAGCTGCCTGCTTGGCAACTCCTTGTGTGTGTGCAGGCTCTCTGTGCATCAATCCCTCCGTGGAAAAATGCACAAAGCTCCTGGTGTAGCAATGCAGGACTTCTTTCTCCAGTGCACTGAATGCATGCTACGTTTTGGTGTCCATCCTTGGTGACAGATCTGCTGTAATCACATTTTACTTTCCCTTTGAAGCTATAGGTTCTGGAAAATGCTTTACAGGAGCAATTTTGGGAAGTCTCTCTTTTCCCATGCTACCAGGTTTTTTTGTTACTATGTCAAAAGCAGGATCTTTCTCATGTAACTCTTTGTGATGGTGAAGTCTATGTTGTTTCTGATATTGTCATTCAGATACTGCTCTTAATGCTACTGAATTAAAAATACATGTTCAGGGGTTCACATGTGCAGATTAGAAGCCAAGAGAGATTTAGAAGTGCTGTTGTTTTTTACCTGTAGAAGGATCCCAAACCTCCTGAATGTTCTGTGGAATAGTTGACATACTTTTTGTGTCTGGATTTATTTTATATTGGGAAAGAAAAATTTCAATCTAGTCATCTTTTATGAATGTTGAGTGTGAATCAGCTGCTTAATCATGGCAGAAGCAGGAAGGAGCAACATAGTTTGCTTCTCTGCTGCAAAAGAAAATGTTTTGAGCTGTCAGGTAGCTCACTAGTTACTTGCCAAAACGTGCAAGAAATATTGACAGTGACAGTTTAAAATTGTACCCAAAGGCTGTTCTCCACTGAGCAGGTGAGAGACCAGGGTCTGACAGCTCTGGGAATGGGGTGGTTTGAGTCTGCCTGTTCTGCCCTCGGACTGGCTGGAACATCTGAGGAAGGCACTGAGAGAAAGGGTCTCAGAGGGCCGGGGGCACTGCGTTGTGCACGTGCATCCTGCACTTGAGTGAGGGGCTGTGTGTAACCCCAGCTCCTCGGGTGTGCAAGCACACCCCTAACAGGCTGTGGTCAAGCAAATCCTTGGGATCAGTGGGGTGTTCTGCTGGGGGGTGGGGCAGCTCTCAGTGGGGGCATGACGGTGAGACCTGCTGTGGAAGGAGTTGATGATGGCAGCCAAGCTGGACAGATGCAAAATGCAAATTCCACACTCTGCAGTCAGCTCTGTCGCTGTTGTGAACCATCTTCACACAGCCCAAAGCTTCAGTGTGTTTGGAAATCCTTCTGCAGATGCTGAGCACACTGAATGTTCTGGGGTGTTGTCTGCCTGCTGGTATCTCCCTGGTGCTGGCCTTGCACCCAGAGCAAATGTCTGTTTCCTCAGAAGGAGGGCAGCTGCCAGGAGCAGCTGCTTCTGCAGTGCAGTGGCCATGAGAAGTTAGGCTCATACTCACTTTTCTTTTTGATTTCTGTGTAGTATGTCCTCTGATCTATAAAATGCAAGGACTGATACAATGAACAGATCAAATTCTGGAATCATTTTGCAGTTTATCTGGTATAGGCTTGTGATTATAAATACTTAAGTTATAAAGTAGTCTCTGTTACCCATATACTTTACTCATATCATTAGAGCATGTTTTTATTCTCCTTAGGTGTTAGATTCTTCCATATGTTCAGAAACTACACATAATCAAAGAAAATTGAACTGAACTTATTTCAGGCTAAATAAATTATATTCGGGATTACTAAATTCCTTTGTTGGCTGTGAAGATGATTCATATTTTAACATATGCAACTCTGTAAAAATGAAAATAAAATTTTGAGGGTTCATCATTAGATTTGGAAAACCATGTTTAACAGATTTATTGGAGGAGATTATTATTCATACTGAGTTATTCCAGTTCAGGGTCTTTTAAAATGAAATGGAAGAGGTATGAATTCTGCACGTAACAATGCTAGTGCTAAATAGAAGTGTTATAAAGATTTGCGTATAATAATTGACTAAAAGCCAGCAGATTTTTCAGACAGCTAATGAAGTAGTAGGACATAAATATGCCAGTACTGGCAATTTCAGCCTTTGGAAAGCGTGAATTAGTTCTGAAAAAAAAAATCTGATGGTATCCAGAACTCATGAGACTTAAGCTTCACTACCTCTTGAAACGGCAGGTGAGTTTTTCAGTTAATTCCTGGTTTCCATGTTCTGGAATCCAAAGAACAATCCTGTTTAAGAGGTGATTCAAAATATTGCCATGGGTCTTCCTGACAGTAAGGGAGAACTGAACGTAGTTGGAAATAGTGCATTTGCTGATGGTTGGGAAGTATTGACTCTTCCAATGCCTTTGTCTCCTCAGTGTTGAGGAGCTGAAGGTCAGATTGTGTCCAGTCTCTGCACCATCTCCGTTGAATGTGTATGGGAAAGATAAGTTTCTGAACATCCCATTAACCACTTCTGGCAAGATCTGTCCATCCTCCTACGTGCTCTTGAGGCCAGGGATGGAAATGAGTATGCAGGGCCTGAGTGGTTTCTCTCCCAAGTATGAGGGGCAGCATTTTTTGAGGGTTTCTAGAGCTGCTGATCATTAGGGACCTTCAGACAGAGCAATGTTTTGTATCATGTAACTGTCAGTGTCATCTGGGAGGAAGTGAGAAGGCTGAAGGTGTCACTTGCAAGTCCTTGGGATGTGTTGAGACATGGCAGTGTTGTGAGTTCTGTGCCTACTCCCATTACCTGCAGGAGTTTAACTGTGTGGACTCCATGGCTCTGAAGTGCTGGATAGTGATGGTCCATCACCCTTGATGTAGAACAGTTGTATGCTGGTCTGTGCTTGTGTGTTCAGTAATAACTAAACTGTAAGTTCGGGGGAAGTGAGATTTCTTTCAAAGACTTCTGCTGTTAGTTTCATAATCTTTGATGAGAGGTGTTTCTTCCGTAGAAGCCTGTTAATGCATTTTCTATGTTCCAGTTTTCAATGCAGGGTCATTTTTCTGTTGAGCAAATGGGCAAAGGGAGATATGGGGGCAGCTGAAGGGGTTGCCATTTTTGAAGTGTTTGGGTCACACAGTTCTTCCTGAGTTCTGAAGAGGCTGTGAGACTATGAGTTTATGGCTGCTCTGTTTTTTCAGTTGTCAAGATGAAGAGGAATTGTTCCTAATCCTTCTCATTCAGCCATGCTCTGACAGTCCTCATCCTTCTGAAGTTTTGATGGGCCAAATGAGGTCAGCAGTGGGGTTTTCTGATGTCAGGAGACACCTGATTGGGGCTTTTGTCTTCCTTACTTTTAGTGATGTGGATTAGCCTTCTGGGCTTGCTATTTTTCAGTGACCTAAGGAAAGAGAGGCCAGTGTCTTTGGATAGCTCCAGGGGCCGATGTTCTTTGGCACATGATCTTGGAGGCTGGTGATAAACCCTGACAGATCTGCAGCTGCTGTGTGTGCAGAATGGTTGTGTCTTTAATGGAGTCTGAGAGCACAGGGAACTTGGGAGAGGTGCTCTGGTTTGGAGCTGTGAGTCAAGAGGGAAGATGTGGTTTCCCAGTAACGCAGCTGATGAAGAAGCAGCAGTGCTGTTGCTGAGGCTTAGCAGAGGTGGGACCAACCCTGCCTTTCTGTAGTGGCCCTGCATAACTAATATTTTTATTTTTCTGCGGTCACATAAGACTCAGGATACAAAAAAGGAAGCAGGTCTGAGTAAGGAAGTGTATGGGATTTTGGTTGTTTGTGGTTTTTTTTAACACAGTTGCTTTTGGCATTGAATCGTGCTTCAGTTGCTAACATGAGTTATGAGTTACTTTGCTGTTGATGTAGAGTGGCAGGAGTGCAGCAAAACATAAATACGTTTCAGTTTATCTTAATTTGAAAGTCTGTTAAGTTCTTCATATTCCATTTCACTGAATAACTGGCTGATGTAATTGAATTGGGAGCCGTGAGGGGAAGGAACATGGTTTTTTGGGACTGGGTAGTCTGTGGAAAGAATCACCCGACCATGCTAAGTTATGGAGTGTTATAATCTGTGGACTGTATTGAAAACCTTAATTAATGGTAGCACCTGGAATGTTAATTGTAAGGCATGTTACAATTATGTTCAGTATAATCCAGATAGTGAATGTGTGTAAGCTGAAGATTTTAAAACCATCCCTTCTGGGAATGGGTGGGTCAGAAGTAGCCGCTTTGCAAAGATTGTATCTTGGGGCTGAAATGCAATTTCAGAGTCTCCAAAGTGCTGCAGAGACATTAACAATGACATGTAATCTCAGGTTGTTTTGTTGTCATTTGTGGTGAGTGACAGTTTTCAAGCTAGTCTTAGTCTTCAAGGCACTGAGATTTTGATGAGTCAAGGAGGGAAATCAGTTGTACTCTATAGAAATGATGAAGTGCTACACTTTGTTTCACTAGCAGTTGGTAAAAGTGCTTGTTTGTCTGTTTGCTTTATTTCTGTTTTTGGTAGTGATGCATTTTTCTTGGTCCTAGAATTAAGAGCCAGACATGGTTAAAGGATAAATGGTTTTTACTTCAGTGTTTAATAAGGATCCTTATGGTGCAACAAGTCATCAAGGTGGAATACGCCGAAATGCACACACACAATTTTATAGACCTTGCAAATTAGTATATCTAACGAAGATGTCCCAATGAGAGGCTCGAATGAATAGTGTGACACGTCCCCATTCTAAATTATTCTCCCCCAGATGGGCCTTATCCTAGTTTACAGGATGTGTTCTAGAGGGGGCCTTAGTTTCTCAAGATACCATAAGGCCTTCAGGGTGTTTGGTCTCCTGACCTAGCAGAATACCAGGACTATGTTCAGATACCAGGCTTAAAGAATTTAAAGGTATGCATGCTAAGGGTATGAGAATACGTAAAAGGTGTCGAAAAGGAAAAGGCAAAGAGTAGAAGAGCTGATTATCTTGTCCACATGGAACACTAGTTAATTACAGCAGGCAGCAGTGCATGTAGTCACTGCCAGCAGTGCACGGGATGGAGGCAGCAGCTCATTGCACAGATCCTTGGTTGGCTGGTGCAGACAAATAATGGAGATTGTCTGCTGCTCCTAGCCACAGGGATCTCTCTCAGGAGTACGTCTGAGCTTCATATGTGCTGCTGCCATTGTAATAAGATATGAGATGCTGCTGTGCCTGTGAATGGGTTGCCTTGAAGACTGAAGCATGTAGGGCTGCAATACCAGTAAAACACTAGAGAGGCGTGGGTTGGGGTTTTGCTGTTTAACTTCTTCAATCTCTAATAAGACCCTTGAAGTCTGCATATTACCAGGTGTGTTTCTTCATCTTGTCTCAGTTGCCTGCAAATCCTAAATACACTCCCATGAATGTGTCCATGCCTTTCTTACTGCTTCCACACCATGGTTGTCCTTTTCCTCCCCCATCAGAATGGGTGTGGAATTGGCACCCCGATACAAAGAGGGCAAACTGCCTTGGACTACGTCAGCAAG
>WAAG01042103.1:51996-64832 GCA_013390105.1 Tichodroma muraria
TCTTGGTTTCCCTGCCTATTTGTACGGTAGTGCTGGACTGTATTCAGCACTGGATTTTAAAATAATGGATCAAACATGCGAAATTAATTAGCAAATTGTGGGGAGTCCTGGTTCTATTTAGTGAATATTTCAGAGGAACTCTATTAAGATTCTTAGGATTCAAACTAGTTTATCAAAAATAGAAGAGTAAGGATGTGAAAAAAACCTCTCAGCTGTGGAGTGCCTCTATACAATAAAGGCACTGACTGAACAGAGCAATATACAGTAATTAGATGTGCCATTAGAGAGTAGGAAAATCCTTACAAATAATTTGTTGACAGGCCTGCTGCATTCAGGTCCTCCATGCTTTGGACCTAAAAGTCCATGTGGGAGAGTACAATGCATTTTCATCCTAAACTGTTGGCATTTTGAGCTCATGTTGCATAACACTTCAGATTTTGTCACTGGGTCATGCTATTTTGAAGGTAAGAGAACGTGCTAAAAATGCACTGGTGGTAATATGAGCGTAGTAGGAAGTAGTTCAAGCTCTTAATTCCCTGCTCAAGCACTTTGTTGTGCTTTAAGCACCTCACTGGTGACATTGATTTCAGTAATCCTGACTGCTCGGTAGCATCCAGATTCACGCCAGCATGCAAATACACATCAGCATGACCAGTGCTTCTTGGGTCTGAGTTTTGCAATATCTGACCTACTCAGAAGTATTTTCATTGTATACAATATAGAAATTAGGAGAACTTGGTGAAAACTCGTAATTGTCTATTTGCAGTTCAGAATACCATAGCTATGACAGTTAATGAATGAATGACAGGAAATTGCTTAATTTTAAACAGCAGAAAATGTAGTGTGTTGTTTATAGATGTTTGAGCTGATTCCCATGGCAGGTTAGCTTTAGTAACTATTTTTTTCACAGTGAATTGCAGGATTTTAGATCATGGTGAGGACATGTAACCTTATCTCTGTCTCTGATTCTTTCTCAGAGCTCCTTATGAATTGTACTTTCCAAGTCTGCTTTAACGTCCTTGTATATTTTTTTGAAAGTCCTTCTTTGGTACCTCTGGGCTATAGCTAATGGAGCATAATAAAAGGAACAACCAATCAGTTGGTTTCCTAAAATTGAAGAAGAAGCTATTTTTCAGTTTGTAGTATGCTTTTTATTTTTCAAAGTCCTTGTGTATTATAAGTCTGCCCTTGTAACCTACTGACCTTGTGCAATTCCTGAAAGGTTTTCAAGATTTGCTTTAGAAGCACCTTCTCAAAGGCCATTTCTTCTGCATCCCCTACTTCTTACCCTTGGAAATACTAACTTTTTGTAACTTCTGAGATCTTACAACTGAGCAGTCCAGAAGACGCACTTTGTAGCAAACTGTGACCTTTTCAGTGTCCTGCATAAATAATGTTATCAGCTCCTGTGTAATAGCTGGGGTGTGGTCTGGGGCAGTGCCTTTAGGAGCTCCCAGTGTGAAAAATGCACTTTATGAAAGAGGTAATAGAGGGGCTGATGTGGGCAGCTGTGACTGAAGAGATCTTGCTTCTCTTCTTGCCTCTGCTTCCCATCATAGCTAAAACCCATGAATTTGCTGGAAATGGAGCTCTGCATTTTGAGTGTAGCTGTTAAAATGGAGGCAGCCCGTGTTTTTGTGAAGCGGCTTTGGATTGTGGTTAGGATGAATTAGTGTGCTTATGGAGGTGATTTGTGAAAATTGGGTAGCAGCCACTTACTGAACAACGTGCTGTTTGAAAAGTTTCACTTGAATCCAGACATGGGTTCAAGGGAAGCCAGAGTGGGAAAATTTCAAGAAATGAGTTGGCTTTTGTTTTCAAACTTTGCTTTAGAAACGTCAAAACATTACATTTAATTTGCTTCATTTGAACATACTTTTAAATTCAGCAGGATGTTGAATAGATTGGGGGAAAAAGGTACAGTCATACTGAAATAATCTGGCATGACAAAAAGAAATGTGAATATTAATGTGAATTATTCTGACTTTCTGTTCTGAGAGAAGTGTTTGCAACCAAAAGTGAGACCAGTTGGCAAAATACTGACATTTTGTTGGAGTTTACTGAATGCTGGAATTTTACTAAATTATGTTTTCTGACTAGGCGGTTGCTACATCTGATATGAGCTTTTTAATGCAATTTTTTCTTGTATCTCTGTTGTTAAAAGTGGAAACATTTAGAAGAAAAGGTCATAAGTGAAATGTGTGATGGCCTTCTGAAAAGATAATTCCTCAAGTTCGGTAAAATGTAGATATCTTTCTTATTTAGTATGCTGAATTTGGCAAGGCATTTCCCCAGTATTTAAAAATAACAAAAGAGTAGCCAGGTTACTAATTATTTCTGTTACAGTAATTTGTCTGCTTCTATTTTACTCTTGGCTTTAAACCTGTGAACAATTATACTAAAATATGCAACAAAACTATCATGAAATAAATATGCATATGACTTAGATAATGGGTTCTCAAATGTATTATTTACACAGATTGTTCATGATGTTGACTTGTTATATGGAAAAAGGAAAGAGCTAGAAAAAATAGTATTTGTTTTTTGCAGTCTAACATGAAATATTTATCGTAACAGGCTGCTTGCAAACATTCTGCCCCCAAAAGCCAAATCGTATCAGTAGGTTTCTGAATGCCTTTTATTATTATCAGGGGGTAAAGTTAGGAGCTGGGGGGCAGCGTTATCTCTTGTGAAAATCAAATTACTGCTGTGGGGTCTTCCAGTTTTCCTGTGTTTCACCCTGCAGAAGAGGACAGGCAGCACCAGTGCATGACTGGGGGGCACCAGACCATTCCTGCTTTGGGATCCCTTTGAGATGAAGGGTGGTCTGTTTCCAGAGGCACTGGGCTGTGCTCTGTTGTCCCTCCCGGTGGCAGGTAGCCAGGTTTTGCAGGCAGGCACGTTGGGAGTCGAGGAGTAGGGGTGCCCAGTGAACCCAGCAGAGCCTGGCACGGCTCGGACGTCGTGGAAGGGGTTCGAGCCACTGAACGTGGTGCACTGAGGGCACACTGGGCTTTTTGTGCATGTGCAGATCAGCCTAAGCAGGTCTGACGTTTGCCAGAGGCGTTTGAGCTCCTGGCTCTCGTGCTGGTGGGTGGGGGTGCACGTGCAGATTGCTGGGTGCCCAACTGGGAGAGCTTCCCTGGCAGAAAAAGGGCTTACGTGGGGAGAAGATGCATGTATGGTGGCCTGCTCTCCAAAAATGTGCCTGAAAGTGGAGAAAGGATGAAGGAATAGAAAGATGCACTAACTTTCTTTTGGGCACTTGGAAAAAATCAGTCAGAACTCTTTTGAGTAGAGGAAGATACAAAACAAAGACTCAGGTCTCTGATAGCACATGTTAGATAATAAAGAACACAGAGGATTTTGGACTCATCCTTTCCTATGTTCCCCTGTTCCTTTCTTCACATTATGTTACTTTCTAGGTACCCACCTGTTGGAAGACTTTGCATGGCCTGTATCCTGGCTTGCCATGATGGAGTTACAGTATTTTCATGCTGTCAAGGGAATCAGCACGTACAGACATTGCGTGAGTGCTCGGGTTCCTGCCCGCGTTTGCAGAGCATCTACTGCTTTCGTGAGGCTGTTCAAAGAGTCACAGAAGCTCCTGGTCAGGCCTTATAATGTCATTTGGCTTCCTACATCTGCCAAAGTCACAGCTCTCTGACCAGGAATGGAGATGGTCTTACCAGAGCTGGGTGATGGTTGGAGCCTGCATGGTGCTTGCCCTGTCTATGACACAGATGGGCTTTGAATGTCATAGTAAATATATGAAATATCTGGTTAGCTAAGATTTTGTGGTTCCTGTATCCTGCATTGTTTACGTTGTTCTGGCAGACCTCTCCCTTTCAAAGTTATTAATATTAAAATAGAGCAGTTCTTTATCAGAATTAAAAGGTGGAGGTATCCTTTTAGCCCATCTCTGTTTGGGATGGCTGGGAGGCTTCAGGCACCTGTACTGGAATGGAGGCAATGCTGAGCCACACCTGGACAGGGGTTGGACAGGGATTGTAGGTGCCAGTGGAGTTTGGGCTGGAGGTGACACTGTGGTCTGTAAATTCTAGTTCTTAACAGGGAGCTTGTCTGGTTGAATCCTCTGGTGTGTAAATGATGCCTGATCTTCTGGAGGGGGTTGCACCTTCAGATTAGGTGAGCATGTGCCAGCAGTGTGTTTTCTTTCCTTTCTGACTTCCTTTATTGCCAGGCAAGTAGCATGAATGTCATCATACAGTGCCTTGTTGTCTGAGCTGCCAAAAGCCACTGTGTAACGTGAAAAGTCCCCAGAGATTGCATGATGTGTTTTGATTTCTCCTTATGGAATTGGGAGCATGATCAGAGAGAGGAACAGGGAAGCTGCTGCCTCTGCGTTTTCCCCCACCCTAGGGCAGGCTGATGACTGTGCACTTCTCTAGGTGTATTCCAGGAGTTGATTGTGGTATGATAAGCCACATCTGTCCTGCCTGCCAAGGAGAACATCCATGTTTGTGAAGGACCCTTTATTAGCAAACGGTGTTTGCAATACAGGAGGTGACACAGAGGGCTTTGCATTTTAATTTTTTTGTCATTCCCACCCATAGCGTGTCTGCCTTCGGTGCAGCCGTGCATTTCTGCAGATGTGCTGCTGAGCTTTTGTGGTCCCAGCCGATGTCCTTCAGGTGGGTGCCAGGCTCGGTCTGTGACAGGGCGTGTGCCTGGACCTGCTTGTCAAGCAGAACAACAGCACTCTTGAGGTTTGGCAGAAAATAGGTTCTTACTTTTTTTTTTGTTTGTTTTCCCCTTGGTGAAAACGAGAGGAGGCTTTAGCAGGTAGGAGGTTGATGCTTTGCCACAAAATCGTGTTCTCACATATCAGTGCAGTGAGGGCAAAACCACTAGCTGGACCCACCCCTGGCTGTGGGCAGCATTTACTGTCCCAGTTAGTGATAAACCCCATGTTTTCTCTCACTGGATCATGAGACATATGAATATTAAATTACTCCAGTTAATTGCTGACTTTTCTAAAAGGAACTCTCTTTTAAAAAGAAGAAAAAGCTGGTAACTGAAGTAAACAGAAATTTTCAAAGAACTGAGCAGTAATCTCCTTCTATTAAAGCCACTGTGAAAGTGGACAGAAATGGAATTATGCAAAAAATGAGCATTTTGGTGACTCGTGTGGCTGGATCAGTGAAAGGGAAATGACAGACATACCTGATTCAGGCCACTGAGCATGTCCATGCTTAACAAAATTGAGCTGGAAATAACATTTCTAATTAAACTGGGTCAAACCATGTATGCAAACCAGGTCTTTAAAAATAATTATGTGAAACCTTCTTTTTTTCCAGTCCTTTGCACATGATGTCATTTTTTGACCTATTCAGAGAGGATGTTAAGTGCTAACAGTGGCATGATGGTGCTTTGTGCTCACCTTGGACTGATTTGATTGCAGAGCAAATGGCAGATCAGAATCAGTGCAGGGGTGCCAGTCCCTAAAGGTGACTCAGTGACTAATTTCAGAACCCCTTCTTGTTAGGTATTTGTTTTTCTGTAACTCTTCCGTTACTGAATGTATTAGGTTATTTTCTTGTGCAAACATGTCAAAAATAGGTATTTTCTATAAGCCTCAGTGGTGCAGGGAGGAAAGGAGTTCGTCTCCTCTGATTTGCACAAAGCACACGGGAATTGAATCATCTTGGAGACTTCAGATGTGGTTGGAATAGGTGACTGGTTAAAACATGATTGGGTGCAAGAGCAGTGCAATCCCATACACTCTGTTTTCTTAAAAGAAACCTGACTGAGCTGTCTTTGGTAATGCAAGTTCTTGCAATCTCATGTGCTCCCCTGAACTTGAAGGTTCAGAAGGTAGAAGGCAGTGCAAAGCACTTGGGAGAGATGGCTTTTCTGGTGTGGGGTTTGCATATGCACTTTGATAGTTTATTTTTTTGATGACACTTTTGTTGTAAATAGGGATCTAATTATTTAAATTTCTGTTATTTAAATATGTGCATTGGCAATGCTTTAGAGTTTTAGTTTATCCTGCAAAATTTTCCTCTGGCACGTAATACCATATTTATCCAAAGCAGCAGTGAGCTCTTGGTGGTGTATTTTGGCATCTGGACGTAGATGACGGAATATGCGAAGGAGCTGCAAAAGGAAGCTTTTTTGGGAACTTGTGGATGGTTATACTTTTTAAGTAAATGTTTAAAGTGACCACAACTAGATATTAAAGCAGAAATGCTAGTTTTTAAAATTTATATTATACATGTAAGCCAGCGAGTTGCTGGCATTAGCTGGATGCCTTGTGGAATGTTGAGATTGTTTTGCTGTTTTGTCTTTCTTGACAGCTGCCTTAGATGTGATGCAGCTGGTTGGACAGGCTATGGCTGTTACAAGGTAAAGGGAACACATAGGGTTCAGAGCTTGGAAAATGAGAAGTGGCTTTGAGACTCAATCATGAGAAGGGTTCTGGTGCAGCTTCACTGACATCTGAGGTACCTTGGGCTAAGCCAAGGGATTTCAGTGTTTCAGTTTTGAGTATTTCTGTGTGTTTCTGTGCATGCCCTCTTGTCTGTAGTACCTGGGCCCTGCTGTATGTGGTGTGGGAGAAGTTCACAGGTTCCCCTTGCTGCCTGTGAAGGCTTCATGTGGCACACCAGCTGGCAAACCCCGAGTGAGGGCGGTCCCGTCGCATCCCCGTGCCGGTGAACGTGGATGTGTGTCATGAGCCAGAGAAGCGAGTGTTCAATGTTTCCATCTGGCCTTCATCTCTAGGTTTATGGAGAGCCTCGTTTCCCATCGGCTGTGAACTTCGGGTGGCAGCCCTGCAGCTCCTTGTCAGAGATCCTTTCGCACAAGTGGACGCACTGCAGCAGTGGCTTAGGTTTATTTCTTGCATCACAAGCTCTGGCTCAAACCTGTGAGAGGATCTGTGCGATCACACCTTTTCCAACAGAGAAACCATTGAAAATACACCTTTTTTTCATTGCAAAGTGAGGTTTGAGAAATTTGACCCTTGATGAGACAAATTCAGATCTAATAAACTCAACAGCAGAAATTCCTTAGGACATTGAATCATTAAGATTGTCTGGTCGACTTCAGTGGGGCCAGAAGCGTGTGCGAGAGCCCTGGGTGTCGGGGCAATCCGTGATCAGCTATTGGTGGGAAGTGCTGCAGGGAACTTGGGAGGGGCAGCCAGCAGTGCATGGGAGGAGGGCAGGGGGCTCCCAGCCTGTGCTGGGGCTCTGGTGTTGTTTTACCCACACACAGCTCACTCACTGTGTAGTTCACCGCTTCATCTTGCCCTTTACAAAATTAATTTGGCTTGTTTAAACAGGGCAAGACAAAGAGATGCGAGTTTCAAAAATCCGGTAGGGCTGTTCAGTAGTTAATTTCAAGAAACTATTGGTACCTCTTGTGACCAGTTCTTCCAATGATTCACTGCTGCTTTTGCTTCATGTGTGCTCATAATTACGCTGAGCTGCAGTGCTTAAGGCTCTGCGGTTCTTCAGCTGTAATATGTTTAGCCATTTTCTTGAAATTATTCTGCAGAGGTATTTATTTCTTTCTTCCTCTCAAGAGCTCACTGTTAATTTCTATCCTGCTGTGATTGACTTCAATCCCTGCAAGTAATACAGAAATTGAGAAGATACAGCATTGAACAGTAACTGCATGTAGCTGTTCAGGAACTGTTACTGTGCATCTGACCTGTAGTTTGCGTGAGAGGGGAACCTTTGCCAGCTGGGCTTCTGCTGTACAAAGCTGATTAGATCAGTTTAGAAAAAAATAACACCAGTGCTCCTCATGAATGATGAATTCAGATTTTTTTTGTTTCTGAACTTGGAATCTCCTCTCTGTTTTAAATTCATTAGAAAAGTGAGCTGTACTTCACTTGTAAGACTAATTAGAAGGGTAGTCTGGTTTCATTTTGGAGACCAATTTTAACACTGAAAGCCTTTCCAAACATTTAAATAATTTTCCCTTGAGTTTTCTGGACCATCTGGCCAATAGGATTTTGGAAGGAAATGGGAATTGACTGCTGCTGTGAGAGCAGTGCCATGTAGCTCATCTCTTACAGAAATCATTCAGAAATCTGGAGGCTTGTGTGCTTTTTCACAGACTAATTTTGTCCATTAACTCCCTTTTAATTTTTGGAGAGGATTCACCAGATAGAGCCAAGTAAAAAGGCATGATTAGATGCTCTTTTTTTTTTTCTCTCTCAGTTAAATGCTCTGTGAAGACTTTGGTATGTGTGTAAAGAATATGACCTTTCTCTAGGCAAACCTCAGATATTCTGAACTTGACGGTATTAGTCAGCAGAGTTTTTGATTTCAGGATTCACCTCAGGTGGACAGAGTCATAGGGAGGGTATTGGCCAAGAAATGCAGGAGGGAGGACTCTGAGACTGTCAGAGAAACCCTTTTAATGCCTGTTGTTAGTATTGGGCTGTGCTATGCTGTGTGTGCTGCACACAGCCATCTGCAGAGGTGCATGCCCGCATGGTATTGCGAACTGTGTGAGAAAAACACCAGCAGAACTGGAATGGAAAAGTAAATCACCCTTAAGGTTGTTGTAGCTCTGTCATCATTTAGGCTGGAACTTGCAGCTGTGTACCCTTCTTGCCTCAAAGCCTTTTTTAAAAAGCCCCAACAACACAGTTTTAACCTGTGCAGAGCCGTGTCCATGTTCTGTATTATATGCAAGAGAAAATTCAACTATGGCACAGTTGCTGTTCACAAGAATGCTGAAGGATATGCTGATTTAAAAATTCAGTGATATAAATGCTAAGAGCTTAATGTGCACACAAGGTTGTGTTTATGTGGGATAGAAGGCTAAGAAAGCTACATTACTTAAAAAGTTAAAGATGACTCTCCTAACATGAGGTTTATAATTGCTGTGTGCAACTTAACCTTTGTAGCTTTGTAGCAATGGTGAGCCAAAAAACTTTCCTTTGAGGGATTCTTGGTCCAAAATTCTGGCCACCCATCAGCTGACCTCCTACAGTCCAGCCCTGACTTCCTTTCAGCAGGATGGAGCTGGCAGGACACACTTAACTGCTTGTGACCTTATCCAGCAGAGATGTGCTGTGAACAGGTTTTCTCTAGCGCCCTGTATTTCTGTAAACGGATGCGTATGAGTCAGGCAGCAAAAATTCTCTGGGGTGGAGGGATTTGTACCTCACCCCAGACTTAGCTTCTCAGCAACCCCTGTTCTGCAGAGTGAGAGCCTTCCAAAGGCTGAGGCTTTTCCAAATTTGTTTGTTTTTCTGGATGAATAGACTTCTGGTGCAGCAGACTTTTGCTGTTGTAAATGGCTGCTGGGCACCCAAGTGCCGTGTGGGAATGGCTCTGTGCTAGGGCTGTTCCAACCCTCCTGTTCACATCAAGAGGAGCCCTGGGACTTCAAATACCCCATATCCTCACTGTCATGTGCTGTCCTGAACACCCCACCAGCCCAGTGTCCCCAAGCCAGAACTCCCATGGGAAGAGGAAATCCGCCTGTGTCCACAGAGCCTCTGTGCCTCTGGCAGGGGGAGCAAGCCCTGATGGGGATTTGAGGCTGGAAATCTGAGAGTGTTTCAACAAATGTGAAGGGATGTGACAAATGCCAAAGCCCAGGATGAATAGCAAGGGTGTTGAAGCTTTTACTTGAGCAAATAGTGATACTTAGGCTCAACGAAATCAGTTTTTATGTGCCAATAAATGGAGTGTGAGGAAAATGGGATAGCTGTACAACCTGCTTCTTGGACCTCTCCTCCTGTTCACTGTGCTGCTGTCTGAGTTACTCGAGCCACGTGTGACCCCAAAATGTTGCTTTTCTTTCCTTCTTGGCAGCAGTTCCCATTCAGGGCCCTTGCAGTCCCCTCTAAACTCAAGCACTGGATGACTTTTGAACAGAGGGGACCTGGAACTTCAGCATTAGCCATTCCCACAGGTGCTACTGAAGTATCACCAGATGAAAACTGGACCCAGTCAACGTCAGTGGGAGTCTGATCTTCACCAGGAGCAGCTCTGCCTCCAGTAACCCTGTGACCCCCAGCCAGGCTGACCCCAAATGTGGCAGATGAAGATTGCTCCTGCAAGGTGCTCTGTGTGCTGCAGCTCTCTGTCTCCCGCTGACACCCATCTCAGGCCACCCTGATTTTACCTGCCCCAGGAGAAGTGCTCCTGCTCATTCCTGCTCTCTGGCTTGCACATTGGTCGCATTGTTCAGAAACTTTAAGTAGCAGTTGGAGATTTAAATCATCGTGTCTACATGTTAGCTGAGCAAGGAGAAGCCACAGGAATGGGCACTTCCCTCCAAATGAGCATGGAGCTGCAGAAGATTACATGGGATGTTCTTCTGCAGACACCACCCACTTCAAATAAGTAGAGGACAAGCCTCTTCCTCTTATGGCTAGAACGGTATTTTCAAAAGGGCTTGGTGTCTTGCTTGATCTTGCTGATCACAGTGAGAATGACCCATCTGGGAGCAGATTTCAGTATCCCAAAAGATCAATCCCTAGTCCATTCTCATACGATTATGCAGTAGCCTTGAGTAGTTAATGTTTCAGATGAGGATGGTAATCTGATCAAGTGAGCGTACTGATATTGCAAAAAATGTGGATATTCAAATATGTGTTTGTGAGAGAGCTTGAATTTGTTCCTTTGTTTCATTTTCTTTTCCCACTGGTCTGCAGTCAGACACAGACAAACATTAGGCAAAGCAAACAATCTGTGTTTCCACTCATACAATGGGAGGAAATAGGAACTGAAAGGATAAAAAAAAAACCTGGACAGAAAATCTGCTTCTGGTGCCTCTTGGGTTTTACATAAAGTTCATGAGGGTTGTGGTACAGACATTTACAGTGGGGATGAAAAACTGTCGTTTTCCTCCAGAGATCAAGGTGATTGATCTGGTGCATTAGAAATGACCCTTATCCATCCCTCCCTTCTAGACAATGTGGACGTGGGTAGAAGGTTAAGTGACTGGTGGAGGTTATATTTTCTAATCTCTTCTCTGGGCTAATATGTTGCTATTTTAGGATATAGGAAGTTCTCCTATACCACTGCCAACTTAGTTATCTTCAGTGGGATTATGATTTACAGTGATAATTTTGTTTGTTTCTTTACACGTGTGACACAAGTAGGGGCCCTGACAGAAGTTCCCGATTTTCTTTTTTTTACATCTTACGCCTGAAACATCTAAAATATCATTTGGAAAAATTCATAAAACTAATACTTTTACTTTGAGTGAGTGCAAATATATTCCCTCTCCTGATATGAGGGGAAGAGAAAAGCAATAAGAGGGATAAAATTACATGTTCTGCACATAAATAGGGTGGTGGTGTTTGCAAGGAAAAGAATTTTTTTTCACTGAATACTCAATCCATTTTTACTACTTGAATATGATAAACTTTACAAGATTATATATTTTTTAATTTGGAAAGCAGTGTAACATTTTTTAAATAATTTTAAATCCCTTTATAAATCATATATATCCCTAATATTTCTTCATTAATATAGCAGCCTTGGTCTTAAAGAGCACTGAATGTTACTAATTAAGTTTCATTCTTTGTAAGTAGTTCTTTGTAATTCTTTATAATAATTGTTTATAATTCTTTATATTCTTATATATGCAGACATTTTAGGGTTTAGCGCTGATATTTTGCAACCTAAGTTCTGGGATATGTGAAATAACATTTGACTTATTGGTATGGTCTATACCTAAAATGATGCACTTTAGCTGACTTCTTAGAACACAACTAATCGTAGAGTGGGGTTTAGCATATAGGAGGAGAAAAGAACAATACGGCATAAATGTTGAAGAGCATGTCTTGGTTATCTACAGAGTGTTACTGCTTCTGTTCTCCACCACTGACAAGGGCGATATTTTGTAGTGTTTAGGTGATGTGCTTTGCTTTCCCTGGCAGGAAACGTTTAGGGCTGGCTCTGAAGGCAGTGTTAAGTTGGGAGTCTGCCAGGCAGTCCTGTTCCAACATGAGGGACTGTGCCTGGTGGTGTCCAGTGTTGTATTGTCTGAGAGCAGCCAAGGACCTTCGTGTTGATCTCAGGAGCTGGTGCTGGGTCTGCTGGGTGCTCTTCCTCTCTTTAGCACGGTTAATGGCAGCAAAGCTATCCAGAGGGTGTTAAAGGAGCATAGGGAAGAGGAAATGCAATGTTTGGCTATGCCCAAGTGGTGTTGGGTGAGACTGTCTGGGAATTGTGTGGCAGATGTCGGGGTGAAAGGGCAAATGTGTTGCATCCACACAGCCAGCACTGCTGGGTTGTGGTTTTATGGCAATCCTGCACTGCTGGCATGAAAGTAGTCACAAGGAAAGAAAGTTGTGGTCCAGATGGGAGATGGAGCTGAGGGCTACCCTAGAGGTGACCTGAAACAGCTTCCAAAATCTCAGCATCTCCCAGTATGACAAAGAAGAAAAGTAATGCTCTAGGGGAATTCCTTGATTTACAGCCCTGAAATACAACAGACATCCAGAGCTGATGTGCCAAAAGTACCACCAAAACTTTATAATGTCAGTCAGAGGAGGCTTTCTGCAGCCTGAGTTGTGTGATTGAAAGGGTGAAGCTGTAACCAAAACTACACCTGTGTTCCACTTAGCTGGTATCCCGAGCTCTTTGTGGGGGGGTTAAAAAAAAAATAAAAAGACTTTGTGAAACTGGTGCCCATCTGTCCAAAGCATTTGTGGTTTGGGGGGTTTTGTGCAGTTTTTTGTACTTGTATTTTTGGGGGTTTTTAAACTATCAAAGTTGGCTTGGATTGCATGTCATAGCTTACAATGAAATGGATCATTTCTGAAATCCAGTAGTAGTATTCACTGCATGACTTACTCTGAACTTTGCCTTGGGCCATTAACTAACAAA